>JABUQX010111815.1:0-14645 GCA_015478945.1 Trachelipus rathkii | reverse complement strand
GTACAATTTCTTTCCTCCCTTTTTTACTAAATTTTTGTAAAATCATCCTCCCACACATATGTTATCAATTTAGCATTTTATTATAATGCAAAGAAAAAAATATTATAATAGTAACCCCCTAGCACTGAACATACCTTCTCATCCTTCTCATCAGTTCTCCCGATTCCACCTACAAAATTAACCCTAATATCAAACAACACACATTACCTAAAAAATATTCGAGTTTGGTTTAAAAGAAGTAACCACAACTTCTAACCACCTAAAAATGACTAACCAGCAGACTCAAACTGTATTTAGTATAAAAGTCTCGCCGCCATTGATCGTGGTCCCGCCAGTCTGCATAGTGACGATCCGGTAGAGACCACCGACCTGTCCGAGAAGATTCAATCAACACCTAGATATTGATTTAACTAATGAGTTTGTAGACGATTTAGAATCGGAAGAGGAAGTTTGTGATGACACATTCATTGATAATCTGCTTTAATTAACATTAATAATCACAAAAATAAATAGTTGAACTTAAACAATATTCCTATATACAAATAACATTTTAACTTATATATTAATTATTATAAATATATTTATAAATTATCTATATTTTAGAGTTTTTAAAATAACAATTTTTTAAATCGATATTTTATATATATATTTTTTATTGAAAAAATATTTGTTGACACCTTGAAAAGTTGTAGGAAAAACTCACACGAAAGTGCTCGGTTGAAATGACATTTTTTTACATTCCTTGTGGTTCTGTTGTGCAAAAGTGATTTCTCACGCATTAAGAGAATAGATTTATAAATTATAATATATATACTATAATATATATAGTTTAATAATATTTATCATATATATATTAACATATATATATTAATATTATATATATATAGTAATATAATTCATATATGAATATATATATATATTATATTATATTATGATGATGTTCCAGTTTGACAAATTTCCCTCCAAAAATTCTATCTTTACAAAGAAATTCAATAGATTAAAAATTCATTAAATATATCTTCTATCTAATCACTTAAATATATTGTTATTGAAAAAAAATAAGATTATTTCATTTTTCGAATATTGGAAATATACTCACGAAATACGTCTCTCCTATTTCATGGAAGACGATAAATGTCACGACATTTGCTTAAACCATTCTGGGCTGGCACCAAATTAATGGTTTCATTATTTTAGCATATTTCGGTGATAAAATAGGTACAACAGAAGAACCACATACAAATATTTCAAGAAATTGCTGGTTTATTATATATATATATATATATAATATATATATATATATAGATAATATTATAATATATACTAGATATATATATAATATCAATCAGAGTATATATATATATATATATAATATAATATATATATATACTATGATATATATTATGGAGATAAAATATAGATTTAAAATAGATATTTATACTTAGAATAGTATAATAAATTTTATTTAAGGTGCATATAATAGATTACTACACCATGTTCTTTGCCATCTATTTCCTTTAAGCAAATGTCGTACAGTTTGCGTTTTAAACCAATTCTGGGCTGGCACAAATGTATGTTTCTTTACTTTTTTTATTGGGACACTTAAATAAAAAATTGATATATATACTATAATAAATTATATATATATATATATATTATACTCATCATCTAACTATATATATATTATTATAAATTAATAATTCACGCACTATTCATATTATATATATATATATATATAGATATATATAAATGATTATATGTTATGGTTAATCTTTATTATATATGATGACCGAAATATATAGATCTTCTTTTACTGTTCCTTTTTATTTCCCAAGATTGGGAGTAAGCTGCGCTACAAGCATGCACCGGAAACGGGAAAAGTAGTAGAAGAATATTACAGAAGTCGGAAAAGGAGAAGCCCAGCCTTTACCGCCCACCTCTTGTCCCATTATATGAGGAACTCGTCGCCATCCAAATCCTACCCTAGAGCTTCATGGAAGAGATGCCTCCCACTATGGATAGAGTCGTCAACTGTAAGGGTTCTCCCTTTGGCCCCTGGTGGAGTTACAACGTCATTACCCCCTCAACAAAAACCCCCCGGCCATATCGACTCCTGTTATACACCTTTCTTCTCGCCTCTACCAGACTCACATTTCTCTCCTGCAACATTCTTTACTGACTCAATCACTTTTTCTTCGGTTTCCCAGCCGGGGTCGGTTCCCAACCACTACTCCCACAACATCCTCAACCAACCTACTACCATTCATTCCTTATTCCACCATGACCCAAAACCATCTCAACAACTTTCTTATTCTCCTCTATTACCCTTTCTTCACACCACACAACTCCTAATACGTTCATTCCTCATATTTATTGATTCTATTCTCAACCGAGCTACCCCTAAGATTGTTCATCCGAACAGATTATACCCAAGATCTATAACTTCTTATTCCACACCATAGTCTACTACTACTGCAATAACACAGGTAACAATAACCCTATTTTAGGACCCTAGCAAACTCAAGACTTAGGATCAATTTACACATTCCAAAACGATTTAATCTGCCACCCAGCCACCTTCTGCCATTCACAACCTTCCTACTTACACTCGCATATTTCCGTTCCCTTTCATCCAACATGTATCCTAAATATTTTAAAACTCACTTGTTCCCAGTGCTCACCCATTAACATAACTTCCACTGAGGACGTCCTACACTCACCACCATAACCTTACTCTTATCCACGTTACTTTCAAGCCTCTCCTTTTACACACTCTGCCAATCTCCTCTACCAATCCTTCTCAAACTCTCTTCAGATTCGTCAAACAAAAAACAAAATCATCCGCAAATAATAAGTAGGGCACCCTCCCACTCATCTCCATTCTCCATTATTCTAACACCATTTCCTGCCACCCTATCCATATACAAATTGAACAACCAAGGAGACATTAAAACAACCTGTCTCACTCCCTATTAATCCTAAACCAATGCACATTTGACCCATTTATTCTTACATACGCCTCACTATCGTTCATACATACTTTTGATTCCATCCAGAAAGCCTACCACCAACACCATACATCACTAACAACTGCCACAGAGCTTCCTTATTAACCCTATTCATACGCCTGTTGCAATCCAAAAACCTAAATACAATTATTCTTCTTCTCCCCCTTTTTCTCAATCATTTGTTTCAATGTAAAGATTTGATCCACACATCCTCTACCACTCCTAAACTCACCTTGTTCTTCACCAATCAGCCCTTCAGTCACTCGACGCACTCTTCGGACCAAAATACCAGCATATACCTTCCCTACAACACTCAAGAAATAATTCCCCTATAATTCTATAGTTACCCCCTATTCTCCCTTACCCTTATATAAGACTATTACGCTTCCTCCCATATCCCTTGGAAACTATACCTCCAAAACACTTTATTACCCAACTCCAAATCCAATCATCCCATCTTCGCCCTCCGTTCTTGATCATTTTCACCAGTAATTTCATCTATTACTGCAGATTTACCATTCTTCAACCTCTCCCTCTACCATTCCTCCTTGCTAATAGCCTCATCCCCAAATTCCCTTCACTCTCTCCTCACATCCATTTAACCCGCCAATCACTATCGCCTCTCATTACGTTAATTTATGCAGATTTTCGAAGTGTTTATCCCACTCCCCTCACATCCATCAGTTACAAAAGGGAAATTTCGGGGGGGGGGGCCATTGCCCCCCGGGAAGCAGGTCGAGTTCCCCCCTCCCGAAAGAAAATGGAGCATGAAGTAATGTTTGGCTGAATTACAAATAAGCAAAAGAAATATAAGAAGTATGTTTAAATCTTATATTGTCTAGCAATTAGATAAAATATAATCAGCCAGAATTGCAATAGAAAATTGCTAATATGGCCATAAAATTAACAAAGTTGTCAAAGGACTTCTGAGAAGTCGGTGAACGTTGAGAACGTTATGTGAGAAAATAGTTTGCGTAATAGAAATTTCTTCGGAGTAAGATTCCATTAGTAAGGAGGCCTAGTTTATATATAGTTATAGTGGATAATTTTTCTCATGATTCTCATTATATATATATTTAATATAATATACAATATATATATATATATATATATAAATTATAGAATATATATATATATATATATATCTTTAATTGTCTATCGACATATAATTATAATATTAAGATCTTATATAATATATATATATACCAATATTATATATATATATATATGAACTCTGTCCTTAAAAGAAGTTAACCGGATATATATGAACGAATGAGAATTGATTTTTGGTCGATTATTTCAAGGCGTTGATGCATCAGGGTGCCAAAACAGTTTTTTTTAACTAAAGGAATACCAGATAAATCGCAAGATAGAAAGAGTCAGCGGTCTCTCGCCTCAGCGGGACCGACCTCTGTCCTCCGTCGGCTCGAGCCTAAAAAAAAAAAAAAAAAAAAAAATGAAATCTAAAAATTAACATTTGATAAAAAAGCAACTTGTGGTAACTCTCACGCTCTTTCCTATGGAGTTTAGCTAAACACGAACACTGCAGCCCCCGGGCGCAAGAGTGCTCTGCGATTTACGATATCGTGTCCCCATTAAGAGCAAATCCCACGGGACACACGCCTTAGCCACGAACTTTCTTGTACTTTCCCTCTCTCCTCTCTCTCTCTACCTCTCTCCTTTCATCCTCGTATTCCCTCCTCGCTCTCCTCTCCTCCTCCTCTCTCGCTCTGCGATCTCTCTCTTTTTATGTTATTCCTTTTAAAGGATACTTGCCTATTATTATATATATATACTTATTAATTACTTATTACTATATAAGATGTTTGGAATTACTATATACTATATAATAATATTATCTATATATCTATCTTTATAGAAATGAATGACTCTCCTACTATATATTTATTCAATATCTCTAAACTTATTATGTATATTATATTTAAAAAAGCGTATGATGACCTCTGAAGCTGATGAGATGTTAAAAATTAAAAACATGGAAATATTAAAACTTACTTATCATGCGTTTATAAGTGTAATATTTACCCCAAAGGCACAAGGTTGGCAAGGGGTTTTTCCCATTCTAGTTTTTCCCGGGAAAAACTGGCGTAAAAAGTTATGTAAATCAACACGAACAAAACTGAATCATAAGGATGGTGTAAAAACGTTATGTAAAGCAACAAAATTCAATAATCAGCTATTTTAAAAAATATATATAATGCATTATATTTATAATGCATAATATATCTATTATCTTCATTCTACTCTTATTCTTTAGATATATATATACTATATCATACTTATCTACTCTCTACTTATATTTCTAATTCATTACTATCTTACTATCTCTCTATCTTACTCTTACTATATATATATATATATCTTTATATAATATATTATATATATATATATATATTATATATATATGTATACGGTATATATATTATATAATATATATATATATTAATATTAATAATATATTATATTATATATTATAATATAATTATAATTATAAATTATATATATATATATATAATATATAATATATAATATATATATATATATTATTAGTATATATTTATATATATAATATATATTATATATATATATATATATATAATAATTATATAAAATATATTTATTATATATATATATATAGATATAGTTATATAATATATATATATAATATATAATATATATATTTATGCCCCCTCTAGAAAAGGGGTCTGTCCGTGAGTGGTAGTTACCTGTAAAAATTATATAATATATTATACAGTAATATATATATATATATATATATAAATATATATATATATATATATTATATTATATTATATATATAATATATTATATATATATTATATATATACATTATATATATATATAATTATATATATAGTATATATATATATAATATATATAGTATATATATATATTTATGATTATATATAATATTACATTATATATATATATATAATATTTATATATATATATATATTATTATATATTATATATATATATATATATAATATATAATATATAATATAATATATTATATAATATAATAATTATTAAATATATATTATATTTTGATCTATTTGCAGTCAAAATTTCCATTTGATATTTCATTTGTTGCAATTTGCGATGTGGCCCCATTTGAGTGCCCTGCCGTTCTTTGTATAAGTCCCACAACAAAAGTTATTATTTTTTTACGAGGGCCTTTCTAACTTGTTTCCCCCCATAAAATACAGAAATATACACGACTTTTGCCGTGGCATTTCTTAATTCTGAATCGAATATATTAAAAATATTACGGACGCTGAAACAAAGTGAGAACATTATGGAACACACAAAAAACAAATATATTTATATATTATATATATATATATATATATATATATATAATATATTATATATATAATATTAATATATATTAATATACTATATATATATATAATATTATTATATATATATATATTAATATATATATGATACATAATTATATATATATTATATTATATATATATATTATTATTATATATATATACTATATATAATATATATAAATATATATATTATATATATATAATTATATAATATATTATACTATATAATAGCTATATAGTATTATACTGAGCGCTATCTGATTTTTACTTTTCATAGGATTACCTCTTCTCTTTTCGAGATCATGAGGAGAACGACGAGACTCTTGATATATACGCAGAAGTGGCGACGCACAAGGTGGGCAGTGAATTCCCTAAAGAAAAAAAGAAGAGCGGAAACGCCGGCGAACATATCCGAATTTTCACAATTAAAACCCTACTGATTTAAGAAGTGTTGGAGAGAAGTGTGCGAGAGTCATCACTCAATACCGGCAAAATTAGTTGATAAAACAGCTTACGTTACAAATAAGACAATTGGGGAACAGAATATTCATTGGTGAGCATCACAGTGAAAGAATAACCGGAGTTCGCATTTTGTAAAACTGGACAAAATTTCATGAAAAATTGAACATATCATTTATAACTTTCTAAAACTATATCGGAACTAACGTCTCCACGACACTTTCAAAACAAAACTTTAGAAAAAAATGGGGAAATTGAGAAGCTGGGAAAATGACACTCTTCACTCACACCATAAAGTGTACAAATGGGAAAACCTCAAGAGGAACGGCTATAAAAGAAACCGATTCACGCACCAAATTGTTCGAACAGAGTGAAGTGAAAGAACTTAAATAGGCAAAGTTTTAAAAAATACTTTTGCGTAGAGGTTTGTAATTTTTGCTAAAGAAGAAGTAACTTACACTTTCTAAATATCAGTTTGACTGAAAGAGTTTTGAGCGAAAATTGAAAAAATTGATCATATTTTTAAAAAAACAAATAGAGAAAAAAAATAACTACAATGAGTGAAGGATCGAATACAGACAGCAAGAACCACTTGTTGCGGCATCGCTGAACTTCTGGATTCATGCTGTATGGCGAAGTTGAAGATCGCAGTTTGAAAAACATTGAAAAAACCAGATCTCCACGATTTAGCATATGAGAAGGCACTTCTTAAATGAAATGGCAGACTGGTACAAATATTATAGATAGATGTCAGCGGGTGGTTAAAATCCGGCAGGCAAAAGATTCCTGTCAAGTATGTTAAAATAGCCAAGGAAAAGCAAAAAAAAACGATTTACAACATGCTACCTTGATAAGAGCTCGGACTGATCTTGATTTAAATTATGACAATATTATTGCTTTTGGATTTGAAAGTGCTTTCTTCTAATATGGCTGGAAAAGTTGGTAGATGTTAAGATAAATAGGGCTCAGAAAAAGGCAAACAAAAGAAGTTTCTCTTATTATACTAACTGTAGAACACATATTTGTCCCTCGGCAGCAGCCTTCCTGCTAGGTAATAAAATTTCAGAAGGTCCAAAAAGTTTTTTTTTATTTTTTTATTTCTGAACTGATTAGCAAGTCGCCAAAAAAAAAGAAAAATATTTTGCATGCAATATTCAATCATAAATCAATGATCCAATCCTCAAGATTTCCAGAATGTATTGAAGTGGAGATTCGTATCTTCATTATAGATTAGTGAATGCTGTCTTCAGACTGGAAAGTCAATTTTGAATGGGCTTGTGATTATTATCCACAAAGGGGACCAGGACCTTGCATCACTTGCAGGTGGCCATTTTGCTGGAAATCAGAAATGAGAGTTGGCCGGCCATTCCTGTTATTGTAATGAATGAACTCCCTTAGTGCACTCTCTTATCCTAGCAATGCTTTGCAAAAGATAAGGACTTTAGTATGACCAAAGTCATCCCTTTAATTACTGCGACAAAAATGCACTTGCAAATAATTGCAAACAGATGTGGACGTCAATAGATGGACTTACATTAAAAAACGTTCGGTGTTAAATAATGGAGAAGTTTGCATCTGATGCGCCTGATGCTGATTGATAAGAAAAATGACATTTTTAATTTGAAAAGGATGAAGATATACTGCGATAGTGTAATCCCAAAGAAAATGAAGAAAGATTCAAACGAACAAATCAATTGAGTATAATAGATATATTGCTTAGTCGCTTCGAGACGTTTCCAGTCATGAAACAAATTTTTTACGGAATTGAAGTTAGAAATTCATGATTGAACAGGATTCAGATGCTTTAATGCTGAAGGTGTATTATTCTGACTGAAATCTTCTATTTTTATATTCATTCCATGCTCGAAAGCGAAATATTTAAAGCAGATGAAAGTCTTGTCGAAAATTGGAAACGGACTGTGGCGATCATATGACGAAGTAACAAAAAGCTCAATAACCTATTCCCTTCCCCCCCCCCCTTATGTTGGAAATCCTTTTGTCATTCCTGTAACGACAGCTCTCTCCTGGTAGAGATCGTTCGAGTGTTATGAACCGCATACTAAGTAATACAGAAATAGAAATGCCTTCCAGAAACCTTAATGCTGTATGATGATAAGCATTCGAGGGGTCTGAGATTTGCCAACTAGAGGATTTTTCTAGAAAAACAGAGACTTGTATTGTGAGAGAAAACTCGACATCGTATACGATTCCTTTAAAACTTACTTCTTTAATACCTATAACTTCTAAGTACTAACGTCAAGGGGGCTACGGCTCTACGAGAAGTGTTATACTATAGAAATAATATATAATTATAGTAAGTATATATATATATATATACTAATATAATATATAAATAATATTATATATATATGATAATATAATAGTTATACTAAAATCTTTGTATAGTCTTACTATATATATATAATATGAATTTGTATCTTACATATATATATATTTAATATATATAATTAGTTATTTCAAATAATATGCATGGTACAGTATAAATATAGAATATATAGTATATATATATAGAAATAATTTTATAATATAATTTATTAATATATCTATATATTAATTTATTTTAGTTAATATATATTAGGTATATATATTATGTTTTATTATATTATATATTTATTTAATAATTTTTATTTATATATATTTTAATATAATTTATATATATATATATAATATATATAATATATATATTAATATTATTATTTTATATATATTATATAATATATATTATATTATATATATTTTATATATATATATTATTATTTAGATATATATATTATATATTTTTTTTATAATTTATTTTATATATATTTATTTATTTATATTTATTTTTTTATTATATATTATATATATATATATTTATGTTATATAATATAATATATTAATTATTAATTATATACTTTAATAAAAATTCCATATATATATTATATATATATATATAATATATATATATATTATGTATATATATATATATATATTAAATATCTATATATATATATATATACTATATATACTATATATATATATATATATATATATAAATACCAGAGGTGGGCATCTTCTCAAAAAAGTAGTTCCGTTATCAGTTTACTCCGATTACTCTCGGAATAAAGTAGTTGCAGTTATCGTTATTCTCGTTTTCTTGGATAAGGAAAAGTAACGCAGTGCCGATTACTACGTACTCCGTTACTTTTATATTCTATTCATATGACATTAAATTACGGTATCTTATATGCAATTATGGTTTGTGGTTTAATATTTTCAACTTATTTAATCAATTGTAAAAACTTAATCCCTCTGAATACCTAGCGCACTTCAAGACTTTTCCCTTTGCATCACCAAACGATTTAATTGCACCTCAGCCACTATCCTGCCATTCACAACTTGTTCCTACTACACCTCTGCATCATCCAGTTCCTTTTCATTCCAACATTATACATACTAATATATTTAAAATTCTTACACTTTTTCTAGGTTTCTTGTTCACCATCTAACATAATTCACACCTTTAGGACTGTCCTCTCTTACAACCATATACCTTACTCTTATCTACGTCACTTTTAAAACCCCTCTTTTTACACACTCTTCCAAATTCTCTCTCTACCCAATCCTCTCAAACTCTCTCAGATTTCCCACACAAAACCAAATCTTCCGCATATAGTAGGTAGGGCATCCTCCACTCTCTTCCCCTTATCCATCATTAAGACCGATGTATTGTGGTAGCGTTTCAGTCGAGTTAATCTAAGTAATACGGAGTGGGGAGTCTGGTAAATTTTTGAAGAGAGTTGTGTGAGTCGTGAGTTCGGTGTTTTTTTTATTATCGGATTAGTTGTGTCGGTGGAGACGGATGGGTAATTTGAAGAGTGGTGGAGTCTGGAGGTCTCGGTAAATTTGAAACGACTCTCACAACCTCTGATTCTAACACCATCCTCTTCCACACTTTAATTCTTTTCATAACCCCATTTCATATTATTAAAATTTTAAGTACTTTTTGAAGTGACTTATAAACAATGAATCCACCTTCCTACCATTCATAATTTCCTATATACAACACTCTTCAACATCCATAGTTTCTTACACACGCTTTGTACATTATCGTCATTATTTATACTTATTAATTCCATTTTTCAGAAGTACTTTTATCTCACCCAGACGCATTTATACTAATAACACTGTCATAGAGCTTTCTCGTATTAATCATTCATACGCTTATGTTCTAATACATAAAAACTAAATTCAATTTATTCTTCTACTCCCTATTTTCTCAAGTCTATTTTTTTCTCAATGCAAAGATTTGATCCATACATCCTCTAGCACTTCTAAAGCCACCTTGTTTTTCACAATCAGTCCTTCAGTCCTCGACGCATTTCTTTCGACCAAAAATATAAGTAATATATCTTCTTCCTACGTACATCTTATATACTAAGTTCGCCTTATATATTCCTACAGTTACCCTTATAATATAAGGTTACTATAAGTATGCTATTTCTGCTCTCCTCCAATTCCTCGGAATCATTCTCTCTTTAACTTTTGTTACTATAACTTCTCCAAATTCCAATCCAATCACACGCTTCGCCTTCCGTTCTTGACCATTTCACCAGTAATTTCATCTATACCTGCAGATTTACCATTCTTAGTTTCTCACTCTATCCATTACCTCCTCCTTACTAATGACCTCAACCCCAAAATACCATCAAACCAACACATTCCCAATCACATCTTCGATACTGCCATGTATGCAGATTTTCGAGTGTTCCCTCTACACTCCCCTCACATCCATTTTATCAGTTATGAAAGCACCATCCCTATTCATTACTCTAAGCAGATTCCCCTTATTCTCATTCTTAACCTTTCATGCTTCCTTCCAGAAGAACTTCCTATTCCCTTGTAAGTACCTATTCATCCTCCTTCCAAACTGATCATTTACCTCTTTTTTCCTCCTATGTATGCACCTTTCTAGAATTCCTTTTTTCCTCCTTATATAATTCCAAACCTTTTTCTTTCGAAACCTTATCATTGGCTTTTAGTACATTCAACAATGCTTCTTTTTTACTTTTAACCGCTTTCATCACCTCTTCATTTCACCACTCACTGTTAAAATTCTTACTTCCTACTTTAGCACATCCACATACTTTTTTTGCACTGCTAACAACAGATTCCTTCATTTGCTTCCAGATTTGTTCAGTTTCAACTTGCTCACATTCAACTGATTTACTTGCCAGCGCTCTTAAATACTTATCCTTATTAACTTGTTCACTTAACTTCTCCCTCTTAATTCTACCCACTTCCTTCCTTATCACTTTCCTCTCCATCCAAGCCCTCACTAACCTCATTTGACATAAAACAACAATGATCCGATAATTTCATTCCTAACCCCCTCACTGATTTAACATCCAACACATACTTATACATCTCCTTCTTCACCAACACAAAATCAATCATACTTTTCACTTCGATACCATCTCTACCTACACCAACTCTAGTACACTTATGAATACTCTTGTGTTTAAAGAAAGCATTGCTTACACACATACCCCTCTCCTCACAGAAATCAATCACCTTCTACCATTCTCATTTCTCCCAAACACCCCAAAGCCACCTGCTATACCATCCCTTTTTTGATCACCTATCCAACCTTTTAGGTCACCTAACACATTCAATCTGAAGCTCCTACTCATCCCATCCAAAACATCATTCAGATTATCCCTGAAAATAGCATTCTCTTCAACATTACCCTCAGATGGACCATATGTCACAACCACACATACCTTGACCTTTTCAAACTTAAATTTAACCATTAGATTTCTAGCACTCACCCACACAAAATATACCATAGCTCCGTAGCACAAGTCACTCATCAGAATTGCAACTCCTTCTCTCCCCCTCTCATTCCTTTCCACACCACTCATTTTCAGTTTCCTTTCATCTTTGTTTGTCACAGCGAACAAATCAAATTTGCCCTTCTAAATACATCCATCACCTCTCTCCTCTTCTCGTCAACATTTATTCCACTGACATTCCATGTATACCCATACAATTCATATATTTTTGCTGAAAGATAGAAGGCTGCTTACGGCGATCATTTACCTTTTCTGAGGCATGCATTAGCATTCCTGGCAAAAGACAAGGGGTAGTGGGAAGCCAACCCAACTATCACCATTCCTTTAGTCGCCATCTATGACACACAGGAAATAAGATGTGGGCAATTCTTTCTCCCCCACACATTGGGATATAAGGGATAGGGATGTCTTTAAGATGTTGTCTAGAAGACTGGTGTGGATATAAGTATGTGTATATGATATGAGAATAAAAGGTGGTGTCTGTAAAATGTCTGGAGGATGAGTGTGGATATGAACGCAGAACAGAAAGGCTAACCATTAGGCACTGGAATTTCATGGGAGACTCTACATACCATAAGCCAAATGAGAGGTAATTTCATCGCTGTGAGCAGGGTTGGTGATTTTTTTTTATTTTTTGGATTTTTTGAGATTCATGACATCATGCGAAATATAATTTGTAAACAAACTTTTCTTAAGTTCAATATAGTATTTTTTAAGTGATTTATTGAATTTTATTCATTCTATATAAATCAAAATGGAAAATCAGGATGGATTTTTCAGATTCGTGACAATCACGCAAAATTAAATTGTAAACAAACTTTTTTTAAGTTCGATATAGTATTATCTTTGAAGTGATTTATTCAATCTATGTAAATCAAAGTCTTAAAATAGGGCCTATAGTCTATGACACTGTAGAGGAGAGTGGCATGCATTAAGGAACCCGCAAGGGAAATACTAATGCGCTCCGAACGAAAATAACCCGGTTAGGAAAAGAACCCCTAAACAATCACACTTTAAATTTTAGACTCTACGACTAAGGCCTAAAATATCTGCTACTACGCCGGTTACTATAATCTATAACAGAGAAGGACTGATTTGATTGGGATGATATTAGATAGACAGTTAGTTGACAGTTAGTTATTAGTGATTACTGTGATTAGGATTATTCTAACGGTACCATGTTAACTTACCAAAAGAAACAAAATCGGCTTTGTCCAAATTCTAGGATTATATCCACCACACTGACTTTTGATTTACTCCCTGATGATGAATTGGTGAAATACACATCCAGTAAACCAATATTAATTAAATTGAATTGGGGGGAAAACAAAAGACTGCATTGATTTTATACTTTAATTTTACTTAACTTTAAGGGGGGAAACTAAATGAATGGTTTGATTATTGAGGAGAAGCCTTCAATAATCAATAGATGACTGATAAAGCTGATACACTGGTCATACGATCCAGTGATCCTGAAGAAGTCTGTTCTATATAAAGAAATTATAGAACGTTGATGATAGTTGTCCAGATTCGATGAACTTGAAATTCCAGGTTAGTAAATAACCATAAATGGAACAAGTTATATAGTTAGATGTATGTTGTGTTAGGATGCTAAAACGAACTATTCATCAAACTGAACTTTGTTCCTGAGAGGTAATGATTCTGATGGTCCAGAATGAGGAAAATCCACTTGAAGATAGATCCTTGCAATAACAACTAGTGTTGGTCAGAAATGGATCCCTCCAATAAAACTGGGCAATAGGAGCTCTGGTTGGAAAATGGATCCCTCCTCTAAAAAAAACTATATATAAAGTAATAGCATTGTTGACATCTTTGTGAATAAGTTATTAGAATTATCTTAAATAGTGGTTATAATATGTCAATATTGATATTAATGAGAATTAATATCAACATTGCACCTACCCTAGGAGATAGAA
>JABUQX010111814.1:37500-69190 GCA_015478945.1 Trachelipus rathkii | reverse complement strand
TTTGAACCACCGCGTGTTGCGAAATGAGGACAATATTGCTCTATGCTTTACGACTGAGCTATCCCCCAAACCAAATATTGAGTCAGAACAGTTTCAAAGCCAATCGAGTTCCCTTCTAAGGTGACATTCACTGAAAGGGAACTCGATTGCTTTAAAACGGTTCTTGAACTCAAACTTTTTTGGGTTGAGGGATAACTTTACGTAAAGCATCGAGCATATTTGGGCATATTTTATTTTTATTGAGGTGGTCAATTCCCGGACAGAAGGCAGTAATTCCTTTACCTTCCCACTTTATATTCTTTGTTTAAGGTCTAAATAATAAATTACGGTTATGCAATTTTCAAAACAAACTAAACATATTATTTAAGAACGACGGATAGGACAGGCTGGACAAATGGTGTGATGTCGCCTTGAAGGAACTCGATTGCTTTAAAACTGTCTTTGAACTCAACTTTTTTGGGTGAGGGATAGCTTAGTCGTAAAGCATCGAGCATAATTGTCCCTCATTTCGGCAACCAAAGCGGCGTGGTTCAACCCGGAGAAGGCTGTAATTCTTTACCTTCCCACTTTATGTCTTTTGTTTAAGATCAAATAATAAATTGCGGATTATTGCAAATATTGAAAAACTACTATATATATATTAAATATATCATATATATAATATATCTACATATATATATACATATAATATATAATTTATATATACTATATATATATATATATATATTTCTGTATGTAGACGAGACGAAATTTAGTTGTTTTGTTTCGTAATCGTATGTTTTTCACAGATTCATACGTCCATGCTTTTTCTGCACATAGCAACAACACAAAAAAAAATCAGTCTTATCTGGTCTTTTCCTGCGTGCCTATAGAATTTCCTCCCACCAATATTTGAATTCTGAAATAAATTACCAGACTAATATATTCCTAAACCTGGGTTACAAACAATTATTTGTCGATCAAGCATTGACAACTTCAAGAAGGTCCTTTTACAAATTTGATAATGAAAAATAGAATTTTGACACTTGCAACATGTTGAAATTGTCATGTAAAGTTGGTCACATAACAAAGTCGTTTCTCCCTGAAATTAATTTTGTAATTCCGAATAATTGTTTATAAAAGTTCTTTGGTGATTGTAGGAATCAAGAGTCCCCCGTTATTTATTATATTCCCTGCATTTATTGTGATAGTGTGTACATCGGCGAAACTATTAATTTAAAAAGACAACTCTATCAACATTCTTACAGCCTCAGGATGGGGAGCAATGAAATTGTCTTATTTAAGCATGAAAGCATCAAATTACTTTTGACCACAGTATTATTGCTGGCGCTAGGTCTTTAGGTACTGAGAATTGCACTTTTGATAGGAAATTAGCCAAGGTCATTTGTAATAAAAAATGTTAAGAATTTAAAAAAAAAAAAAAAATTCTTCAGTTGAGCACCTAGTCAACTTAATTATTAATATTTTACTTGTGATACCTAGATTCCGAAACCTCATACAGAATATCAAGCCACCTTGAATTGAATATTATATATTATATCATCTCCTTTTTTTTATGGATAGGTCAATTTTGTTTTCAGGGTTTAAGGTTTTCTCGGGACACTGTTTGGTCCTTTAGCTTAGCCTTTCTGGCTCCCATTAACTGCTTTCAGTCGGTCTCCATTTTAATCCTATTTGGATTATATATATATATATATTGCAATATATAAATATATTTAGTTATATATATATAATATTTTTTTAGAGCTTATGTAATCTAATGTTAAAGATATGACTTGTATGTAAATATACTTTAATCAGGAAAAGCAATACCAGAGCCCTCCACATGAAAATCTTTAATCTAAATAACACAACTTTTCGGAAACTCTAACTATTTTCATCTGTCAGGAAAGACAACTATTAAAACTATAATAATAAGCATTGTCGGTTATCAAATCAAAAACAGTCTAAACAATAAATAATTATAAATCTTAAAACTACAAAATTATTACATAAAATAAACAATCAAATAAAATTAATCGTACCATTTGAAAAAAACTAGAATAAATTTAGAAAATATAAGAATCGCGCCTCCAAAACCTCAAATGCGGCATCTAAAAAATGACACAATAAATATAAAGTTTAACTTAATTATTACATCTGGTAAGTTGTTGCTTATGTACCTGTGGGTCCTTTCATTTGTTTTTAGTTGCCTTTAAATACTAATAATTAAGTTAAAAACTTTATATTTATTGTTCTATTTTTAGATGCCGCATTTGAGTTTTGGAGGCGACGTCTTATATTTCTAAATTTATTCCAGTTTTTGCAAATGGTCGACCGTTAATTTTATTTGATTGGTTCAATTATGTTCAAATTTGTATTTTTAAGATTTCTATTATTTATTGTTTTAAGACTGTTTTATGATTTGATATTTGTTAATGTTTATTATTATATTTATAGTTCTTTCACCTGATGATGGAAATAGGTTGGATTATCTTAAATGCTGTATTATTTTGGTGAAGAAATGTTCGTTTCATAGTTTTTATTGGTTTTCCTGATTAAGCTAAAATTCCCATGTCATAGAAGGCTTTTTCTAACACATATAGTATATATATAATATATATATATATAATATACAACCATCTATAATATTTCTCTGGTTCAATTTATTCAAGATCTTATATTGTTAAAATTTTATTATATTTCTCAAACATTTAACTTTTATTCATTTATTAAAGTTCATGTTAATCGATTGGTTAAAAATATGATCCAAAAAAAATTGTGAAGTAACGGCTTGGGCTAAGACGCAAATTTAGACAAAGTAACAATTTTTCTATAAATTTGCAACTTCTACAATTCCATTGAAGAAATATGTCAGATATATTAAATTCTTAATTCACTAAAACAAATAAAAGTTCTAAATCATATATTTCACTAACAATAAAAGTTCTAAACCATCATATTTAAGTCCATTAAGTAAAAAAAATAATAATAATAATTTTCATTGGCCATACCTTAAATAAAATAAAAGTAAATGAATGTATAACCTTTTTTCAAATATTGTTGTACTTTTTCAGCTGTGTCAATAAGTAGTGTTTTAAAGTTTTTAAGATTAGTTAAAAGGGTACTTCCTAACGCGTGAGTGGCGCGTGAGAGAGCTAACCCTAACCTTCATTCATCCCTAGAAAATCTATTTATTGTATCATAGAGGCTACCTGCGAAATTTTTTTTTTTTTGATTCGGCCTCCCGTTCCGTGAGACCGTAGTATATACTTTGCCCTATATATAATATATATATATATTATATATATATATACATATATATCTATATAATATATATATAATGACATATATATATATATTTATTTAATATGTATCCATATATTATATATATATATATATATGTATATATATATATATATTATATATCATATATATATATAATATGTAATTTAAGTATATATATATATATATATATGTATATATATATATATATATATATATATATATTGTAGCCAAAGAACCTCTATCCTATGAATTGGGTAGGTTAGTTCATTACCTACCACAGTTAGGTACTTCGTCGGAGAAGAAAATTGAATTTTCATGTTTTTTCTCCTAAATCAAGTGATTAGAGGTGCTCAGATTATTTAGGGTTGAAGCAAGAACCTGCTTCGGCTCAACCTATTTGGAAATTCCAGATGGAGCGAACCTTCTTTGCATATATATATATATATATATAGTATATATATATATATATATATATATATATATATTATATATATATATTTATAAATATATATATATATATATATATATATTATATATATATATATATATATATATATATATATCCCCGCAGGGGAGGTATTGATTCTTGTTATGTTGTTCTTCCTTACTCCTTATTTTTCGAATTAATTATTTATATTTTTTAATCCTCTTCTTCCACCACAGTTTCTGTCTATAGTGGTGGCTCATGCATGCCTCAGAATCCCGGTGCATGTTTGAGCTCCCTACCCCCCCCATTTATGGGGGAAGCAAGGGACAAGTGATGATGATGATAATGATATATGTATACATATATTGTATAGGTAAGAAAAATCGGCGGTGGTGGCTTCGGAGAAATCTACGAAGGTTTGGATCTTGTTACTCGAGAACAAGTGGCCCTCAAACTGGAGTCGGCGAAGCAACCAAAACAAGTTTTGAAAATGGAGGTCGCTGTCTTAAAGAAACTACAAGGTTTGTGTTTGTGTTTGGTTCTACCAACCGGTAGTTACTTTTAACAAAAATAGTGATAGATCGTCATTGTTGGTGTTTAGTTCTATCAACCGGTGAAAGTAACTCGTATTAGATAGTAATAGAAACCAGGGGGGGGGGGAATATATCCCTGGATTGCCATTTTTTTGAAACTTGTTGGAAATATTAAATATACTCTTAACTCATTAAAAAATGAAAATAATTCTTGATAATTTTAAACAAAATCTTCTGCATTATTTAAATTTATCATTATTTTAGTTTATTATTATTATTATTATTATTATTATTATTATTATTATTATTATTATTATTATTATTATAGATAATTTTATAAATTTTTATTTTTTTATTATTATTATTATTATTATTATTATTATTATTATTATTATTATTATTATTATTATTATTATTATTCATGCTTCTATTTCTTAGGTATGATTTAGTTAATATTTGTTAGGGGTAATCCGAATTAAGTTTACGAAGTTAAAATGAAGAAATAAAATAATATTTATATTCGACTTCATATTAATAAAGCATCTTTCTTCTCATTAGAATTATAAAATTATAATATTAAATTTTAAATTATAATATTATTTTGTAAAGAGTTAACTAAAACAAATTAATAATAATAATAATAATAATAATAATAATAATAATAATAATAATAATAATAATAATAATAATAATAATAATAATAATAATAATAATAATAATAATAATAATAATAATAATAATAATAATAATAATAATAATAATAATAATAATAATAATAATAAAAGTATTACCCAGTTTCAAATGTAATGATAATAATAATAATAATAATAATAATAATAATAATAATAATAATAATAATAATAATAATAATAATAATAATAATAATAATAATAATATTGTAATAATAATAATAATAATAATAATAATAATAATAATAATAATAATAATAATAATAATAATAGTACAGTATGTGCACAAAATAAGACTAACCCAACAATTTAAAATAAAATAAATCGTTTTTATTAAATGTCAAGTTAATCACACTCATTTAAGGATATATAAAAAAGAAATAATTATATAAAAAATTTCTCAAACAAAATTCTTCAGGTTTTGTTTTACTGTAATGAAGTTCGTTGCAAGGTATTTATTTATCGAAATGATATTGAAAATATTGTTCATGTTGAGTTTTGATAATATTAACCACTCACTGGTTAGGGGTGGTTCGGGAGGTCATAGTAATGGATTGTATAAATTACAAGTATTTGTACTTTTAAAAATTTTTACTAATAGTTTTAAAATTACTACTGCAGTAATAATAATAATAATAATAATAATAATAATAATAATAATAATAATAATAATAATAATAATAATAATAATAAAATGTAATTTTAATTTAGATTTTATAATAATAATAATAATAATAATAATAATAATAATAATAATAATAATAATAATAATAATAATAATAATAATAATAATAATAATAAATGTAGTAATTTTAATTTTAGATTTTATAATGTTGAAGTTATGCGAAATTTAAGAACCGAAATTTTAATTCGCTGCGAATTAGTTTTAAAATTTTCTTTATGGTTAAAGAGTCTTTCAAACTTGAATTGATTTTTGTTTCTTAAATTAGGGTCTTAATAAAAAGGAAATTCTTTTGATTAGGTTTTAATTTTCATTTCGACTTAATTATATTTGAGCTAAATTAATTTTATATATAGAAGAGTTTAAGAAAATATTTTTTAAAAGTATTTTTGAATCAAAACAAATAATATAACTAAATAATTTTTTTTAGGTTTCTAGTTTGATTTATGGGTAGGGTGGGATTTGAAGTTTACAGATGTTTATATTGTTCTGTGCATTATATCATTATCTCCTTAATTAACATGGACTTTGGGGGAGACTACAGCTTAAACTTCTCCCCCTAACCTGGACTACAGCTTTGATCTGATGTGGCGCTTATTAACCAAATTCGTATCCTCCGCTTTGGCATGTGTTTGTTAGTTTTTAAAAGAAAAGAATTTAATCCACTGAAAGTCATACTAAAATATTCAGCAGGTCGAGACCATGTTTGCCGATTCATAGGTTGCGGCCGTAACGAGCGATTCAATTATGTTGTAATGCAGTTGCAAGCCAAAAATCTTGCGGAGCTGCGTCGAGCTCAACCCAGAGGGGCTTTCACTCTCTCGACAACCCTACGACTAGGTCATCAAATTTTGAGGGCGATTGAGGCCATCCACGAAGTCGGGTTTCTTCATAGAGACATTAAACCTGTAAGTACTAGATTTATTATAGTTTCTTTAAACTTTTTCCTTCTTCTTCAAGCTAAACTAGTATACTCGTGCATTTATATCCTCTCATTATATAACCTTTATGTTCATGCATAAGATTATATTCTCCTATTTATATTCATGTATATTTTCTCATATATAATAATTTAAGGTTCTTTATATCCTCCCATTTACAAAATTTATTTTCATGCACATTCTCCCATTTACAAACTATATATGTAAACATATAATTATATCCTCTTATTTATGTTAATGTAAATCCTCCCATTTGCAATCATTAATTCATATATATATATTCTCCCATTTATAATCATATTTTTGTTCTTGTATGTGTAGTGTTGGAGTCGAGTAGTTTTAGTTATCTTTTTTCCTTTTTCTTCACTACATAGTTGATTAGCTGCTTGCTATCTTTCGTAATGACTTCGTTTACGTTGAAAGACCTAATGATACAGCTACTTGGCTAGTTGTTTTGCTGCTGAAGTTTATTAAAAATTGCATTTATAATATATATAAAACTCTTGTTGCACATCATAACAGTTGAACTAATTTTTAAGATTATTATTATCATATCTGTGGAACATCGACGCAAAGAAATTTTTATCACTTTTTGGCGGGAATGTAACGACATAATACTTATGCAAATAAATCAAACCAGATAAAAGATTTTTAAGAGATATTTACATAATAAGATATAAAATATAAAAAACATTATATTACGGGTTATATGAATAAAAATCATATATAATAATGATTATAAATATAGTTTAAGTTGTAAAGCAGAAATGAATATTGCTAAAAATAAAAATGTTACACTATGTTTCAATTTTCTTTTATTTCTTTTTCACAGAAAACATTCTTAATGTTAAACTTAATTAGGTCACTATATATATCCTCTGATTGATAATCATTTTTATGTTCATGTTTAACTTTTAATTTATAACCCATATTTATATATTTTAATTGCAGTCTAACTTTAGTATGGGTCGTCTTCCACACAATTGTAGAAAGGTTTACATGTTAGATTTTGGTCTTGCAAGGCAATACACCAATGCAAACGGAGAAGTGAGGACGCCGCGAGCAGCTGCCGGTTTTAGAGGTAGATACCTCCAGTTATCTGTTTAATTTTTGCATTGTTTTTTTTCCTCCCTTCTCTTCCCATAAGATATGGGGTAGGGTGTGTAACATGCACAGAAATTGAATAGTTATGTAGAAGAGCATGACGCAAGTCGAAAGGAAAGCTCCCCCCCCCCCTACTATCCCCACCATACCCTAAGTTGTATTTTTTTTTAGGAATAAATATTTTTTTGAATAAAATCTACCGTTTTGTTAGTTCCTTATAAATTTTGGATTAATGAATTTAAGATCTCCCCCTCTATTTTGAAACCCCTCCTCTTTTGAAACCCCCTCCATTTTTTGAAACCCCCCTCCATTTTTTTGAATAGCTCCTTGCTCCTTGAGAGGTGGCAGTTAAATTAAATTTTTTTCTTATACCTATATGCATCTCACGATTGAGCTTTGAATTATTATCGATATATCGAGATTGGAATTAATTCAATTGTATATATTTTATAACTTAATTATTATTATTATTTATTCCCCAGCAAACCCCAACCCCCTATGAAGTTCTTCGTATTCTATTTTAATCTTGATATCTGATTGACTTATTATTATTATTATTATTATTATTATTATTATTATTATTATTATTATTATTATTCGAATAATCATTATTTCCTTGTATTTTTATTTGTGGATTAACTTTTAGTTTTTATTATTCACCATAATGCCTAGTTTTATTCTTTCACTTTCGCCTATCATCCATAAAATGGAGAAAAGAAAAAAAAAAATAAAGTATTTTTAATGTTTAAGATTTATAACATCGATATGTTACTATTGAATATTATTACTAACGTCGTTTCAAAAAAAACCATTGAAAAAAATTACAACCCATTCCTAAAGCAACAAGACCTAATTTTGTTCTTTTGTTCTTTTTCTTTTGTTTTATACAGTATGTTTTTATAATTCTTGAAATTCTTAAATAAATTGCTTTAGACATTAAAAATACAGAATTTATTTTTTTCTAAATTTTTTACAATATTAATGAATTTTTAATCTTTTCTTTATAAATCATCTCAGTTTTAATATATTCATCCATCCATCACCTGTCTTTGCTTCCCCATAACTGTGGTTAGGTGCTCAAACAAGCACCAGAACCGAGGCATGCATGAGCATTTCTAGTGTACTAAAGATTTTTTTTTTTACTTATTCATATAGGCACTGTAAGGTACGCTTCTCTCAATGCTCATAAAAATAAGGAAATGGGTCGACACGATGACTTGTGGTCTCTTTTTTATATGATCGTTGAATTTGTTAATGGACAATTGCCTTGGAGAAAGATCAAAGACAAGGAGCAAGTACGTATTTCCGTAAATGTTTTGAGAGTATTAGGTTTTGATATCCCATGAAAATGTTTTTTGTTTTTTTGTTTTTAAAACTTTAAAACGATTTAAATTTTTTTTTTTTTTTTTACAAGGAGCAAGTTCGTATTTGCATCAATGTTTCCAGAGTTATGTATATTAAGTTTCGATATCCTATGAAACTGTTTTTTATGCTGATGCTTTACAATTGGAATATGGGATGTAGGTGTGATTACTTGAGTGACCAAATGTTTTGAAAGTAAGGTTCAGGTTTCATCTATTAATATTGATACAAGGTGTATATTGGGGTTTGATATCCCTTGAGACTGGTTTTAAATGCTGATGTTTTACCATCGGAATGTTGAATGTAGGTGTGATTACTTGAGTGACCAAATGTTTTGAAAGTAAGCTACACGTTTCATCTATTAATATTGATACAAGGTGTATATTGGGATTTGATATCCTTTGAGATTGGTTTTAAATGCTGATGTTTTACCATCGGAATGTTGAATGTAGGTGTGATTACTTGAGTGACCAAATGTTTTCCTTCGAAAAACACATCTACTAATTATTGATACAAGGTGTATATTGGGGTTTGATATCCTTGAGACTGTTTTTTATGCTGATGCTTTACAATTGGAATGTGGGATGTAGGTGTGATTACTTGAGTGACCAAATGTTTTGAAAGTAAGGTTCAGGTTTCATCTATTAATATTGATACAAGGTGCATATTGGGATTTGATATCCTTTGAGACTGGTTTTAAATGCTGATGTTTTACCAATGGAATGTGGGATGTAGGTGTGATTACTTGAGTGACCCAATGTTTTGAAAGTAAGCTACAGGTTTCATCTATTAATATTGATACAAGGTGTATATTGGGATTTGATATCCTTTGAGACTGGTTTTAAATGCTGATGTTTTACCAATGGAATGTGGGATGTAGGTGTGATTACTTTAGTGACCCAATGTCTAGAGAGTTAGCTTTAGTCTTCATCAGTTAATATTGATATGAAGTTTATAATGGATTTTTCATATCCCTTGGGTCTGGTTTAAATGTTGATGCTTTGTCCATCGAAATGGGTATGTAGGTGTTATTACCAGAGTGACCCAAATTGCAGAAGTGGATACGAGCTGTATGTATTTATATTCTAATTTAACCGTTTGTTAAAATCTAAGGATATTTTTACCCGTTTTTCATTAGGTTGGTTTGATGAAGGAAAAGTACGAACATAGGCTATTAATAAAACATCTTCCATCGGATTTTAAACAATTTTTGGAACATATACAGAACTTAGATTATTACGACAAGCCTGATTATGCGGTTGGTTATTTTTTTTTTTTAAATAACAATCCTTATTTTATGAAATATCTTTAAAAAAATAAACCAACATACCTGATTGTTTTAATAGTAAAAACTTATTATTATTATTATTATTATTATTATTATTATTATTATTATTATTATTATTATTATTATTATTATTATTATTATTATTATAATTATAATTAATTATAATTATAATTATAATTATAATTATAATTATTATTATAATTATTATTATTATTATTATTATTATTATTATTATTATTATTATTATTATTATTATTATTATTATTATTATTATTATTATTAGATGCTCTCTGGATTATTTGAAAGGTGTATGAAGAGAAGAGGTGTTAAAGAAACGGACCCCTTCGACTGGGAGAAAACCCCAACTGACAACTCTCTTGGAACCACCACCACAACCACTCATGCGGTTATCACGAAACCACAAAATGTGGACAGGTAGGAAAGAAACGAGTGTGTGTGTGTTTCAGTGATTATTATATATTTTTTGTGGGGGGAGGGGGGTGAGTGTTGTTTTTTTTACATCCCACTCTAGGCATTTTTATTAACGATGGAATAAAGTTTTCGTAAATATTAAATTTTAGGTTTATTTAAACCTGGGCTAAGAATTTGAATCCGAAATCGAGGAATCCGTAAATTTGTGTGAGTCGGAACCGGTAACGTCGGCGGATATCACAGTCTTGATTAATACTATATAGAAATTGAAATTTTTATTTTAAAGACTTGAGGAATATAAATGCGACTAATTTTAATTAACAAATTAAAGAAATTAGGCTTAAAAATTGTTATGCCCATAATTAGATGCTAATAATAATAATAATAATAATAATAATAATAATAATAATAATAATAATAATAATAATAATAATAGTCCTTATCCGTTTATTATATTTAATTAAAATATCATTTAATATTTAATAATCAAATTATAACTTTGCCAATAGATCCTTAAATAAAGGTATAAAGTTAGCGGATGTGGATTGATGCGGATACTTATTCCTTAGTGTAAATTTCTTATCTAGCCACTACAGCACCGGTTCTTAACCTTCTCTTCATCGGAACCGGTATATTCGGCAACAATTCAGCGGTATAAGCAATTCACAGATACATACACAGGTTAGGTTAGGTTAGGTTAGATTAAATTTTATATCTTAACGATTTGTGGTTAAATCGACTAGACTCCCTTAATATCTTTTGTTGTTGACACGGACCACCAAGACAACTCCCTATTTAAAATCTTAAAGTCTATCAAATAATTATTTGAAGGTTTTCGTGAAAGGTCTTTTAATATTTGTAGAAAGTGAGATTTGGATTTTCTTATACGTTTCCATTTCTTTCTTGCTTTCTTTCTTTCATTCATTCTTTCTTTGTTTCTACTTTAACTGCAAAATATCGTAACATTTCTTCAAGTCGTTCTCATGCCCTCTTGAAGACAACGTGTTCTCCATGAAGTTTGGGAACCTTGGGTTAAGAGTCGTTTTTCTACAATATGCGTTTGACGTCCTCGGAATTATTTAAGGAAACGAAGAACTTTTAACTCTACAGTTAACCCCTTCATAACCCCAGAGTCGTATTTAGGGCTTGGTAATCTTGGGCCACCAAGACTGGGAATCGGTTACATGGTCATTGAACCAATAACGTGGATGGTCTAGTGGTTAGAGCTTCCGGTTACTGTTAACTCAGCAACGCGGAGTCCAGTTTCGAATCCCGCTGATGGAGAGTAAAATCTCCTTTGACTCATTTATAACTATTAAACTTCCACGAAAACAATACAATTATGCTCTTAAGTAATAAGACATATTGATTATTATTCCTTTTATTATATTAATTTGGAAAATTTTTCCATATTCTGAATATTATATTCGATACTTTTGTTGTTGAATAGTCGATTGGCGTATGGCGGAGGAGGAGTCACCGAAAACATGTTGGACGACAATGTGTTGGGCCCGGTAGATAACCAAGAGAATCTAGAGGTGCCTTTAGAACAAGACCACGATGCCCGAAGAAGACGCAGAAGGGACACAGTACTTCACCAACCGCAGAAACAAAATACGAATCAGGTATTTGATTTAATTATTATTTAATTTTTATATAATTTTTTTAATGTATTCGTTGGATTTGTTTGTTGTTTGTTTATGTGTTATTGAAATTTGCATTGAAAAAGATGGTGTTTAAAATCACGTAGAATAAACTTTGCATACGAAGGATAGTGATTTTAATAAAGAACGAACACTTACGAGATGGTAAAGAAAACTTGCCTCCTCATTTCTCAGTCGCAATTTGCGAGTGTTTCGACACCCAGAGGAGGCAAGTCTATATAATCCAGTACGTGCTCTTTCTTTATTAACGTTTAATTGCGGTTATTGCAATGTAAGAATAGTGATGATTATAGATAGCTCAGATATTATTGCAAGACCTTCATAGCAATTTTATATTTTTACTAACATTTTTAGCACTTTTTTTATATGTTAAAAGTGAAATAATCATAGAAGTATTAAAACAAAATGGTATTTGTATTAGTATCAAAATTATTATTATTATTATTATTATTATTATTATTATTATTATTATTATTATTATTATTATTATTATTATTATTATTATTATTATTATTATTATTATTATTATTATTATTATTTTAATTAAAATAACATTTTAAAACAAAACTTCAGACTATTGTGCTTTTAAACAAATTAATACTAATAATGATAATGATAATTATTTTAATAATAATAATAATAATAATAATAATAATAATAATAATAATAATAATAATAATAATAATAACTAATTTGTATTATTTCACTTTTATTATTAGTATAATTCGAGAGTTAATAAATTTAGAATTAGGAATTTTTTTTTAGATAAAATTTAAATTTAGAAAAATTCGCAGAATAGTTTTAGAATTTTTTTTAGATTTTTTAGAAAGAAGAAAAAAAATTAACATTTTTGCTAACGAAGATGAATAGGAATTTCCAATTTTATTCATGCCGTGTGTTTTGTCCGTATTTGCAACTAATAGTATATATATATAATATATATTTATATATATACTTATTATATAGTATATATATATATATATATATGATATACTATATATATATTATATATATATATTATATATATCCTATATATATATATATATATATATATATATATATAATATATATATATATATATCCCAAGAAGAATGTTGTCACAACTCAATACTCATTTCTGGTTTAAGTACACCTAAAATCATCTCTACATTGCAATAGAATGTCACAAGTCTATTTGCAATATCCTAAGCTTGAGTTTAATGTATTAAACTTTTTTGATATAATGAATGGACATTGTCAGTGATAGTTGAAACATGACGTAGTCCATTAGAAACCCTGGAAAAGATGTTGAAACCTCCCTTCCTTTATATTTTGTATGGAAAAAAAATTGATCTACCCAAATGTTTGGAATATTAAAAGGGTTAAAAGTTTGAATCCCTTCAGGAGGTCATATTCCCCCCTAACTCTATTCTTGGCCTGAACCTTCTATGGAAAAGAGAAATTAGAAATGTTTGGTTGGTGAGTCTGTCCCCAACGTAGTTAATGGTCTCGGATGACAAAATCGTTACCCCACCTAAAAGTTGAAGAGAACTTGCAATCTCCTGGTGGGGGTTCTGGATACCCCTGCTTAGAAATTGCTCCAACAAAATGTTAGGCGGGATAACCCTCAATTGCCTTTGTGTATGGGGGGAGAAGGGCTGCCTCTCATTATCACCTGTATCATAACCAGATAGAACAACTGCAAAAGCAATAACAACAACAATAATTTATTTTTGAAATTTTATAGTTTCTTTCTCCTCAAACTGAGTTTTTTAATTGTGACACTGTTCTTCCGGATATTACTAGCGGTACTAACATATATATATATACTACCATAATAGTATATATGATTTTTATACTATAGTATATATTATATACGGATAAATATGATGACGACTGTCAGATCATATATACCTATATATACCTATACTATACCTATACTTCTGCCCAACCCTGATATATATGTTATTATATATATAATAATATATATAATAATATATATATAGTATATATATATATATATATATATATACTAATATTATATATATTCATACTATAGGTACTATCAGTATTTTAAATTTATTCTTTTATCTATAATACTATACTATTATACATTTTTACAGTTTATTAATACATGGTATACATACTATAGTCCTATAATACTATATAATAAAAATTGAAATTATATGAATTGTGATGCGATTGAAAGAGGGGTGGGCTTATAAATAATTAATAATAATAATAATAATATAACTATAATAATTTAAATTAATAAATTTTTTAATAATTAATATAATAATAATAATATAATAATAATAAAATAATAATAATAAAGGGGAAATCGTTTTTTATTTTCTTTTTCTTGGTTTCACTTTTTTCTTTCTAGTTTCTTAATTTCCAGTTTTTTATCGCTTTGAATAAAAAACATTTGTTTTTTCAGTTTTTTTACCACATTGAAAAGGTTTTGGATTTTTTTCAGTTTTTTGTTATATTAAAAAATCAGTTTTATATTAGTTCAGTATCTTATCATATTTAAAAAACAAAAAAAAACATTTTTGTTTTTTTCAATTTTTATTACATTATATTCATGTTTTTTCAGTTTTTGTTTTTTCAGTTCTTATCACACTATGAAAAACATATTTTGCATTTTTTCCAGGTTTTTGTCACACATTAAAAACGTTTTTTATTTTTTTTGAGTTTATTAATAAAAACCTTTTTTTTTCCTTTTCTGACTGTGTAATGTTTTTTTCCTTTTAATTTGATTTTTTAATACAATAATAATAATCAATATAATTAAAATTGTATTTTAATTTATTTTATTTTATTCAATTAATTTTTTTGAAATATATTTATATATTATTTTCATTTTATATCTTTTTCTTTCGTTCATTAAGTTATTATTATTATTATTATTATTATTATTATTATTATTATTATTATTATTATTATTATTATTATTATTATTTTATTATTATTGTTGATATTATTATTATTATTATTATTATTATTATTATCATTAGAAATCTTTGAAACTTACATTTTTTTCTCTCTACTTTCTCTCTCTCCCTCTTCTCCACTTCATTTGTATGTTATTCTCTCTCTCTCTCTCTCTCTCTCTCTCTCTCTCTCTCTCTCTCTCTCTTCTCTCTCTCTCTCTCTCTCGTACCTTCTCTCTCTCTCTCCTCCTCTCTCTCTCTCTCTTCTCTCTCCTCTTTTTCTCTCTCTCTCTCTCTCTCTCTCTCTCTCTCTCTCTCTCTCTCTCTCTCTCTCTCTCTCTCTCTCTCTTCTCTCTCTCTCTTCTCTCTCTCTCTCTCTCTCTCTCTCTCCTGTTTTTCTTTCGCAATTTTCTTTTCTCAAATATTTTTTTTCTTTATTCCAATTCTGTATTTTTTTTCTCTCTCACTTACTCTTTTCATTCTTATTCACATGTTCCTTTTCTCCCTCTGTCTGTCATATCTTTTTTTTTTATTACGCACCACCTCAGCAACCAATCTGTCTCGAGGAGCGGGTCCTCAACGCAAACAACTTAAACGGCAACACAACCATCCTCCTTATGAACAATTCTTGCGTCGATAAGGAGACGCGTAATGATGTAGAAATGTCGCCAAAGAAAAGAAAGGTAGTCAAAATATTTTGTTTGATTAGGAGGAGGAAAAGGGAGGTCCGGAGAGGGGATAGAGGATATTATGTTAGAGAGAGGAAGGATGGAAGGGGAATTTAATTAGGTTAAATTGTAATATAGGAGGTGAGGGGAATAATAGTTAATATTGGGTGGTATTTAAAACGTGATATGTATCAAGTGTATATGCATACCACTGGTTTTCCCATGTAGAACCGGCTCCACTGACTAGTTAAGTATAGATTTGAGAGAAACCTTAGATTTGGCGAGTGACACCTGATCAAAATTTAATTTTATTTCCAAACCATTATGGAAATTTACAATAAATAAGGAAATGTCACCCTTGTTTTCAAGCGGAGGGATTGATGCCCACGATGACAAGATGTGTATGTAAGCGTAGACTGTTATAACTAATGACATACTTTTAGGGGGCTGGCTAGAATTATCACCCGAATATTTGCCATCGCTTTCTAAGTCCGAACCGGAGGCAGACGATTACGTTTAGCATTCAAAAAACCTAATTGCCATTTCGGTATTAAATCATTGACGTGTATACTGACATTTTAAATTATTTGTAAAAGCCTCGTTTGTTTAAAGGACCTAGTACCAATGTGCTCTTCAACTATAGACATCTTTTCTTGCGTTGAATACCCCATTCTTGACAATAAGAAACACTAGAAACTTTATGACTAATAACAACTGAAGATGCGCTGCCGAACTGTTTGTTGTGAGTCGTATGACAAAGTTATTCTTAAAAGAACTTCCAGACACGCTATTATACGCTACGCCAGGAACATACATTTTCTTTTCCTACCATTATTAGTAATTTTTATCGATTTATACTTACCTTATGAGTGCTGCCGGTTCTATGTGGGACAGCATATATATATATATATATATATATATATATATATATATATATATATATATATATATATATATATATATATATATACTATATATGCTGCTGTTTCTATGTGGGTATATATATATATATATATATATATATATATATATTAGAAGTAGTATTAATGGTGGTAGCTTTAGTAGTAAAAAAAAAAAAAATGCTTTATGAATGGAAATTTTATTTAATATAAATCAATAGCATTTGTTTTTAAATTTGTTTCGCTTCTTACGAAATCAACTCCAGTCACTAACGGACTGCAAATTATTATTATTATTATTATTATCATTATTATTATTATTATTATTAAAACCCATTTTTAAAATTTTTTTTTATCTTTGCATTTAATTCGATTTTGTCACTTTTATTATTATTATTATTATTATTATTTTTTTTAAACTTGCATTCTAAAATATTGTTAAGACTGTATTACTTTGCTTATTGCTATTAGTTGCATTACTATTATTATTATTATTATTATTATTATTATTATTATTATTATTATTATTATTATTATTATTATTATTATTATTATTATTATTATTATATATGAATTATTATTATTATTATTATTATTATTATTATTATTATTATTATTATTATTATTATTATTATTATTATTATTATTATTATTATTATTATTATTATATTATTAGTATTATTACCATATAAATGATTATTAGTATTATTATTATTGTGATTATTATTATTATTATTATTATTATTATTATTATTATTATTATCCCCCCCCCCGTTAACGTACCCCACCTTGAGTCGGGGTGGGGGGGCTCAGATACCTTTTCCGAATGGTATCTGCGAAGTGGTTGTACGTTTTTGTTTTTCGTTGATTTTTCCCCCTTTTTGTGGTTCCCCTCCTTTCCATTTATGTTTTGTTTCTTATTATTATTATTATTATTATTATTATTATTATTATTATTATTATTATTATTATTATTATTATTATTATTATTATTATTATTATTATTATTATTATTATTATTTTTATTTTTACTATTGTTTTTATTATTATTATTATTATTATTATTTTTATTGTTATTATTATTCTTATTCTTATTATTATTATTCCCGTTCCCCTTACCCTTCCCTTCCTCAGTTTATGTCCCTTCTCCTCCGTTTTCTGTACGTACTACCCTACGTATCCCTGATCTCTCTTCTGAGAGTCTCCCCATTCCCCTGCTTCCTGGTGGCTACCGGGCTGTTGTCTCTGTGTGTGTCATGGGCCCATCTTGCCCTCCTTCCTACGTGGGTGAGGGTACAGGTTAAAAACCGGTTTTTGTTGCCTTTCTCCGGGCCGCCTATTGTAGGGGTCCCGAACCTTGCCCTAACCTGTGAGGAGGCTGTCCTGCACTTGGGCGCATAATCTTGGGCTTCGCGTCTTATCCGTGTGGTGCACGGCTTTTATTTTCCATCTTTGGGACTGGACGCGGAGTTCCGGGGGGCTCTCCCGAGGCCACACCCATGGGGTTGGGGTTTCAGGGAGGCAGGTAGCTCTGGGTCTGTGGTGGGCGCGGTTGCTGCAGTTACGCTGCCGGGATTTATGTTTCTATTCATCATTTGTGTTATTGAATTTGTGTTTATTTATTGCGGTGCTGATGTTTTGCAGGAGTATTTTTCATGGGAAGAAAATCTAAAAAGTTTACTGTTTTCCAGAAAGGCGGCAATCACCATCTGGCGGGTCCCCAACCCGTCTCCTCCCTGGCCATTCCCAGGCCTGCGGCCAGCAGGGGCTTTGACGCCCTTGTTGATGAAATGGTTGGTATTCCACCACCCACCCCTATCGCCCTCGTTTCCGGTCCTGTTTCAGGGACTGCCCCGTCTAGACCAGGTGAGGCTATTGTGGCCTCTCAGAGTACCCTTGTCTCTCCGTCTTTACGTTTGCCATTCCAGGAGCCCCTGCGTCAGCGGGGTTCCATTCCTAAACGCCAGTATAAACCGACGCCGACGATCACTTTCTCCGACCCCCCTCCAGGGGTCCCGGGTCTTGATTCCTACCCGCTTTATTTTTATTTACATTCGACGTCATCTCGTCCCCTGACTTCTGTGAGCCAGCTCATCCTTAGTGATGCTTTGGAAGCTGCTCTTCAAACTACTGAGCCACAGGCCACGCCAATGAGGAACGGTTCCCTCTTGGTTCGTGCTGCCTCTCGTACCCAGAGCAACGTACTTGCTTCCCTATCCCATCTGGGGAAGATTCCCGTCATTTCTAAACCTGACGATGTTCGAAACACGTCGAAGGGTACCATATATGCGCCGGAGTTCTGTTCCGATGCTTCGATTGACATCCTAACTCATTTACAGGCTCACCACGTGCCTATCACCGACGTTTATCGGTTCCCTCCACGTAAGGATGACCCCTCCAAGACGAACCCTCGTCTGTTGCTTACCTTCTCTGTGCCTTTCCCTCCATCCAAGGTAAAACTTGGTTTTACCATGCACACGGTTCGGACTTATGTGCCCTTCCCGAGAAGATGTTTCAAGTGCCATAAATTTGGTCACCCCCAGAAATATTGTCGGTCTCCCCAGACCATCTGTCCGACATGTGGCAGTTCTCTCCACCCGAACTGTGACAGAGATCCTCCATGTTGTCCTAACTGCAAGGGGCCACACCCAGCCTCCTCTGTCCACTGCCCCTTTTTCGCCTTGGAGAAGGAAATCCTGGAGCAGTGCGCCATTCATAAATATGACCGTCGTGAGGCTACCCGCCGGGCGAGGGAGAAGCTGGCTCATCTTCCTCTTTCTTATGCTGCGGCAGCGTCCACTCCATCTGCGGTTACCTCTTCCGTTGCTCATCGCCCCCGTGCGTTGTGTCCGGAGCTTGTTCCGCCTTCACGTTCGACCGTTCGGCCTTCTGTGCCGGTTACCGAATCACCTGTTTCGGTGGTTTCTGTGGCTCGGGCCAATTGTCCTCCCAACTCTCCCGAAATGGTCCGCCGGCCCTCTCGTCGTTCTTCGCCGACACACATGACCCTCTCTCATGCTCCTCTCCTTGTAGAGGTCCATGCAGCTCCAGAGGGGATATCTGATTTTGCGATAAGTTCAGCTTCTGAGGTCGATGGCGATCGTCCATGTGCCTCGTCGAAGCCTACCTGTACCGTCTCCCGGAAACGCCCTGCTTCTGTTTCGCCGGGGAAACACCAAGTCCCTCTTAACGGTTGCGAGAGTCCGTCCAAGGGCGGATCTTCCCGAGACAGACATCCGTACTCGCTTGCTTATCGGGCCGCGGACTTCTTGAAGCAGAAGGATCCCGTTTGTACTGGGGGACCCGTCTCTGTCCTGCCTAAACGGGCTCGCCGCGCTGACAACCCGCGTGGCCGATCTCGGACCAGTGGTCCGCCCTCTGCCCGTTCTGATAAATTACTACTTACTCCGCCTAAGCCCGCTTCGCTTCTGCACTATTCGAGCGATTCTGAAACTTTTTCGGATGCCACGATGGACTCTTCGGACTACTCTTCTTCCGTGGGGGTGTCACGTGCTGACACTGTTGTCCCGCCCGAGGGGAGGTCCGAGGAGGTATCGGTTGACACCTCGCCCGCTCGCAGTCTTCCTTCGGGTAGACGTGGTTCCGCTTCGATGTTGGGTTGGCTGCTGGTGGACGCAGGAGGATGAAGGAGTCTTCCCTTCCTGCCTCTTCCCCTCCACCCCCTTTGACTTCCCGTCGACGGAGCCTTCTGGCTCTCCTCCAGCGCGGACCGCTTCCGAGATTTTAACTGCTGACGCCATACACTTGTCATCCGATGTGTCTCATCTCACTCCCGCCGACACCCTTCTTACTTGTCATCCTCTTCCATCTTCCCCAGCCTTTGTTAGGGCGCCTCCTTGGCGAGACGCGTCCCCCTTCCCGGCTTGCTAAGAAGTCTGGCAGGGGTGCGTCTGGGGGGAGGGATGTTCGAAATGTGGAGTGTGACTTGGCGAGCCCTCTCCTGATGTGCCCAGGAACCCCTCTCGTAAACAGGGGGGTCCACACATATCCCTGCTGCGTGATCTTCCTCTCCCTCCGGGGTTTGAGGTTCCTGTCGGTGGGTCGTCCGGCGGCTCACGGGACCTTCCACCTTTAACCTCTGAGGAGACTGCCACATCCCAAAACATCGTGACTATTGTCACGGATCGTCCTGACCTTTGATTATTTCCCGTTTATGGCACGTTTCATCCAATGGAACTGCCGCGGATACTTTGCCAATTACGAAGAGCTGAAGAGATTACTTGTCGATCATCAGCCCTTGGCTGTTTGTTTACAGGAGTTGCAACTTCGTGACCGTGCCCTTTGGCAACCTTCAAGGTACAGGGAGCCCCTTATTTCCCTGAATCGTGGAACTAGCGACAGAGGTGGGGCAGCGATCCTGCTTCACGAGTCTGTCCCATTTACTCCCATTCCACTCTCTACTCCGCTGCATGCCGTGGCAGCTCGTATCCATCTTGACGCGCCGCTTACGCTGTGCTCGGTGTACCTGGCGCCCAGCTGTAAATATACCAAGAAAGACCTCGTCGATTTTTTCACGTGTCTCCCACCGCCCATGTTGGTTCTCGGTGACTTTAACCTCCGCCATCCTTTGTGGGGAGACTCTGTTACGTCCCCCAATGCCGGTTGGTTGTTGAGTATTTTGCAGGATTTTTCATTGGGGTGTCTCAACACGGGCCTTCCCACCTTTGAACGTTTTGATACCGGCACTTCTTCCTGTGTTGACATCTCGTTGTGTTCCATCTCGTCTTTAGATCGTTTTGGGTGGGAAAGGTCGTCTTTCCTCTGTGGTAGTGACCACTACCCTATCGTGATACCATCCTTTGGCCCCAGTCCGCAGCTACCACCTTATTCTGGCTGGCGTTATGACAGGGCAGACTGGTCTTCCTTTCATCAGGCCACTTACTTTTCTGTCTTTCCTGCTACTAACGTGTTCCCGTCGCCGGCGGATGCCTTCACTTACTTTCAGGAAGTTATCCTTCAGGCGGCAGCGGAGCATATACCCCGTTCATCTGGGACCCGGAAATCAACAACCCCTGGTGGAACTCAGGAGTGCTCGGGCACCGTGAAAGCGTAAGTTGTATAGGCTATAAACGGACTCCCACACCTTCCAACTTGATTCTGTTTAAGGCTTCGGCGGCCCGCTCCCGGCGTATTAATCGCCGTACGCGGAAACAGTATTTTCGCACATACGCTTCCACCGTTAATTCTTCTACGCCTGTATCATCAGTCCATAAAAAGGTGCGAAAAATTTCACGAAAACACCATGCTGATCCGCCTATTATCCTCGCTTACGGCCCGCAAACTTCTGATGTCATCTCTGCTCCCGGGGTTGTGGCGGACGAGTTGGGTTATCACTTCGCGTCCTGCTCCAGCGGCTCCCGTTATCCTGAACCTTTTCGTTCTAGTCGCTTGCGGGTGGAGTTTCCTGATTTTTCTGTTCCGCCTGGAACAGACCTTCCATACAACCGGCTATTCACCAGGGCCGAGTTCCTAGACGCCCTCAAGCTTTGCGGGGATGGAGCGCCTGGCCCTGACGGCATCTCCTTTCAGATGCTTCGACGTGCTCATCCGTCTGCCACTGCCTTCCTTCTCGGCTTATACAATAGAATATGGGTGGAGGGGGTCTTCCCTCCTGTCTGGTCTACTGCATATATTGTCCCCATTCCCAAACCTGGGAAGGATCCGACTTCTTCCGATAACCATCGCCCTATTTCATTGACCTGCAATACCTGTAAGCTCATGGAGAGATTGGTGGCTTCCCGTCTTGTTCCCACGTTGGAGCGACTCCATGCATTTTCCGACTACCAATTTGGTTTTCGTCGCCATCGCTCGACCCAGGATCCTCTCCTTCGGTTGGATCACGACATTCGTGAGTCATTTGCTTCCAACAAAATGACCTTGGCCGTCTTCTTTGACCTCGAAAAGGCGTATGATAGCACGTGGAGGTTGGGGGTTTTGCGGAGCCTCCACTCCTTGGGACTTAGGGGGCAACTTCCCCTTCTCCTTTTTTGATGTCGGACCGTTCGTTTCAGGTCCGTTGTGGTGCCGCGCTGTCGAGGTGTTTTGTCCTGGACGAAGGGGTGCCGCAGGGCAGTGTACTGAGCGTGTTGCTTTTCGCTATTGGTTTCAATGGTGTTGTCGATTCCATCCCGACGTCTGTGCGCTGCTCCATCTATGTTGACGATCTTGCCCTGTACATCTCTGGAGCTAAACTTCCTTGTATGGAACGTCAACTTCAGGTTGCCATCGATAGGGTTTCCTCCTGGTGCTCTGCGCGTGGCTTTACGTTCTCCACGTCGAAAACTACAGCCGTGCTTTTCCGAAAAAATCCTCGTCGTAGGGGTCGCCTGCATTTGCCTCCAATGTTACGTCTCTATGGCTCCCCTATCCGTGTGGAGCCGAGGGTGCGGTTCCTGGGTCTGTTGCTCGATGAGCGCCTCACGTACCTTCCTCATATTACTCTCCTCAAAGCTAATTGCCGCCTTTCCTTGGGCATCCTCACCTCCGTGACTTGGGGCAGGGACAGAAAAACCATGCTCCACCTTTACATCATGCTGGTGTGGGCTAAACTGGACTATGGTTGTAGTTGGCCATTTATGGGCAGCCCTTCCAGTTTTACCTCCCTCTTCTTGACCTTATTCAAACCGAAGGTCTGAGAATTTCCACGGTGTATTCCTCTCTGAGGGAAAGCCTGGAGGTGGGAGGCCGGGTGATGCCCCTATCCTCAGTGGGAAGTGGGAGCAGCTCATGCTCGCTGTTCATCCGTTCAGGTTCCTAACACCTCGTCGGCCTTGACACCTATAATAGAGCGTCGTCTGTCACAACCCTTCTTATTGGCCATTTGCTGGGGTTGTTATTTCCATGCTTTCCTTGACCTTCCTCAGCGAGCGGTCATGCAATTCTGATTTTACCCCACCTGCTCACAGTGGGCCTCTCCGCCCCTGCTCCCCAAGGGATCCAGCCCTTTGCATAAGTCGGTGCACACCTGGTGCTGTTGAGGGATCTGCTTGTATCTCACGCGGGAGGTCCATAGCGGACTTATGGCGGTTTACAACGATGGTTCAAAGACGGAGGAAGGGTGGGAGTCAGCTGTGTTTCCGACATCACTGTATCCTATACCCTTCCACCCTATTTTGTCTGTTTCGGCTGGAACTCATAGCAATGCTCATGGCGGTGAACAGGATCTGTACCCTTCGCCCATGGGGGTACCTATACCATCTTTTCCGATTCTCGAGCTCTCCAGTCGTTGCTTGACCGGTCAACCCGTAACCCGTTGGTCTGTGCACTTCAACAGTCCCTCTGCTTGTTACCAGCGCGGCACCACAACATTGAGTTCTGTTGGGTTCCCTCCCATGTGGGTGTTCCTGGCAACGAACGGGCCGATGGGGAGGCCAAACGGGCGGCTGCACACAGGGTGTCGAGTGTCCGTTACCTTCCTCCTGCTGTGCGCCTGGGCCATTTCCCTGCTACAGATTTCTCCATCTCTTTGCGTCGGGGCTTCCTCTCTGGCTAGCAGTCATGTTGGGCGGAGGATGCTCGTGGTGCCAAGCTTCGGAATGTCAAACCCGTCCTTGGCCGGTGGTCTTCATCTTGTAGGAAGAGTCGCCTCCTGGAGGTGGTCCTGGCTCGATTGCGTCTTGGTCATACAAATCTCACCCATGGATTTCTTATGTCGCGGGGGGTTCCCCCGTCCTGCCCATTTTGCTCCTCAAGTTGTCCTCTTACTGTCGTTCATCTCTTTGTGGATTGCGTTGCCATCTCGCCCCTTCGAAGCAAGTTCTTTCCTGACGCGCTAACTATCCCTCTTCAGCATCGCCTTCAGCACATCTTATCCGAATCATCTCATTTTCGTAGTGATCGCATTTTTGCCTTCCTCTTGGACCTGAACATCTTGTATAAGATCTAATCGTCTCAGCCTTGTTCCTCTTTCGTTTTGTTAGGGATTTCCCCTGTCGTTAGTTTGCTAACACGGTCTAGCTGCATTCTTGTGTGCTGTGGAGATCCCTGTACATCCACTAAAAAAAATTATTATTATTATTATTATTATTATTATTATTATTATTATTATTATTATTATTATTATTATTATTATTATTATTATTATTATTATTATTATTATTATTATAATTATTATTATTATTATATATGAATTATTATTATTATTATTATTATTATTGTTATTATTATTATTATTATTATTATTAATGTTATTTTATTATTATTATTATTATTATTATTATTATTATTATTATTATTATTATTATTATTATTATTTATAAATAACTGTAATTATTATTCATTATTATTATTATTATTATTATTATTATTATTATTATTATTATTATTATTAGTATTAATATTATTACTATATAAATGATTGTTATTATTATTATTATTATTATTATTATTATTATTATTATTATTATTATTATTATTATTATTATTATTATTATTATTTTATTATTATTAGATATTATTATTATTATTATTAATAATATAACTTTTGATCATTTTTGTATTGTTATTATTATTATTATTATTATTATTATTATTATTATTATTATTATTATTATTATTATTATTTATTATTAGACGGTTAGTATTAATATTTATTTCTAATATAATGATTGTTATTATTATTATTATTATTATTATTATTAATATTATTATTATTATTATTTATTATTATTATTATTATTATTAGTTTATTATTATTATTATTATTATTGTAATTATTATTATTATGATTATTATTATTATTATTATTATTATTATTATTATTATTTAATATAGCGAATCAATATAATTTTTATTTATACTTCATGAAATTCATATTTATTTGAAATTTAATGAAACTAATTTTTAAATAAAAACAAAATAAGATAAATGAAACAATTAATTAATTGAAATAAGGTTATTTATTATTATTTTATTTTTGGTATGAATTTGTTTTTTTTTCTCTCGTTTTTTTTATATCACTATCGTAATGGTTTTTTTTAGGGGAAGGAGGTTTTTTTTCATATTTGTCCGTTTTTTTTTATATATATATATTTTTTTTACCGACCGTTATTTGTACAGATGGACGAAATTAACGGTGAAAAAGAGACGGAATCTAAAGAAAAAGAAAAGGAGAAAGACGGAAGGATCGAAACGTCTGGCGGTTGGGACGGGGACTCGAACTTGCCTTACAGACAGGGGGGAACCACTACGCCACGGTAAGGAAATTGGGAATTTTGGGGTATTTTTTTTTCTTTTTATGGTTTTCGTAATCGTTTGGTTCAATATTTCTATCTTGAATTTAGGTGATATTATTATTATTATTATTATTATTATTATTATTATTATTATTAGTAGTAGTAGTAGTAGTAGTAGTAGTAGTAGTAGTAGTAGTAATTAATTAAATGACATAGTAAATAAATATTTCTTAAAACTGTATTATTTTTTTTTGTAATGTTGGTCACGCTATATATATATATATATATATATATATATATATATATATATATATATATATATATATATATATATATATATATATATATATATATATATATATATATATATATATATATATATATATATATATATATATATATATATATATATATATATAAAGAAAACTTTACATAAAAGATAAATTCCAATTTTATTTATATTTATTCTTTAAAATTTTAACAGATTTTTTTTTTACTTGGAAATTGAAAAACTTTTAATTCAAGGAAATAAAATACATAGAATATATAAAATAATATTAATTTATTTATAATATAATAATAATATATATAATTTATAATATAATTTATAATATAATTGATACAAAATTTATTTTTTATATAAAATTGTATAATATATATCTGTGTCATTCTTAGTCAGAAAAACTAAAAATGTAATGGATTTACAATTCTTTCAAACGGGGGCTACAAATTACAACACAATTTTGTGTCCTTTGAGCCCCAATCATATTTCCAGTTATAACTAAATTATACTGATAATAAATAATATAAAATAATAACCATAATAGTTAGTAATATTCCTAATTATATAATAATAACACATTAGTAACAGTAGTATTAATTATAATCATGATTGCTATCATAAAGGAATTAATAATAATAATAATAATAATAATAATAATAATAATAATAATAATATAGTATTATTAATAATGACAATCTAATTCTTTTAATTGTGATAGGTAAAAACATATAAATAATAATAATAATAATAATAATAATAATAATAATAATAATAATAATAATAATAATAATAATAATAAAATAAAATACTTTGAGATTTAATGCCATTTGCTATATATATATATATATATATATATATATATATATATATATATATATATATATATATATATATATATATATATATATATATATATAATATATATATATATATATATATATATATATATATATATATATATATATATATAATATATATATATATATATATATATATATATATATTAATTAGGACTCCCGGCCGCAGCTCGAACGATACTCAGGAAAACGGACATCTGGAGAATAATAAGAACAGAAAGCCCTTAGCTGTGCTGAGACTCTCGTCTGTAGATATCGCAGCAGACGATGTGGACATGAATGTTGAGCCAGCGAGTAAACGAGATGATCAGGTAATGTTACATAGGCAGGTGGGGTAGAGGGTGGGAGAGAGTTTTTGGATTCAGCAGTGCCATACCTAGGCGGTGGGGGGGGGGAGGTTGAGAGGGTACATTATCCCGATGATATTGTGAGAAAACGAAAATTTTCAAATGAAGGAAAAAAAAAACGAGAAAAAAAAGAATAAAATCAGTAGTCTATAAATTCAACCCCCCATTCTTCCTCCCGAAAAAAATTCTGAGGTCAAAGTTCTCGTCCCTAGTTGGTTAACTACATATACCTAGGGGGGGGGGTTACAGGTCAAGCACAAAGGGGACCTGCAGCTTTAACTGAATGTATAATAACACCACCAACTAAGTTAATTATTATTATTATTATTATTATTATTATTATTATTATTATTATTATTATTATTATTATTATTATTATTATTATTATTATTATTATTATTATTATTATTATTATTACTTATTATTTTTATTTTTATTATTTATTATTATTATTATTATTATCCTCCTTCTTCCTGCCCAAGACTGGGGGTGAGGTGCGTGACATGCATCGGAAAAGAAAAGTAGTAGAAGAATATGACACAAGTCGAAAAGAAAGCCCAGCCTTACCGCCCCCTCTATACCTATTAGTGAGAACTCGTCGCAGTCAGAAAATCCACCGAGCTTCACGGGACCGCGACGGACCCTCACTATGGCGTATCGTCAAGTGTAGGGTTCATCCCCTTCTGGGCCCAGGGCCACAACCATACCCCCTCACAAAACCCCTCCATTCACTCCTATTATGCACCTTTATTCTTGCCTCTGCCAAACTCACACCTCTCTCCTTCAGACATTCGTTCACTGACTCAATCCACTTTTTCTTCGGTTTCCCAGCCGGTCGATTCCCAACACACTCACCACTATACATCCGCTTAACCAACCGACTGTCATTCATCCTTTCCATATGACCAAACCATCTCAACGTACTTTCATTTATTCTCTCATTTACCCCTTTCTTCACACCACACAACTCTCTAATATGCTCATTCCTCATTTTATCAATTCTCACCTAACACGCCCTTAAAATTGTCCATCTGAACACATTGAACTTTAGATCTATACCTCTTATTCCAGACCATAGTCTCACTACTATATATTAAAACAGGTAACAACATACCCTCATGTAAGACCCTAGCGCACTCAAGACTTAGTCCCTTTACGTCCACCAACGATTTAATTGCACCAGCCACCTTCCTGCCATTCACAACTTTCCTACTACACTCTGCATCATCCGTTACCTTCTCATCGAACATATATCCTAAATATTTAAGCTCAGACACTTGTTCAACCTGCTCACCATCTAACATAACCTCACACCGAGGACTGTCCTCACTTACAACCATAACCTTACTCTTATCTACGTTTACTTTCAAACCCCTCCTTTTACACACCCTGCCAAATCTCTCTACCAATCCTCTCAAACTCTCTTCAGATTCACCACACAAAACCAAATCATCCTCATATAATAGGTAGGGCACCCTCCACTCACCTCCATTCTCCATCATTCTAACACCATTTCCTGCCACCCCCATCTCTAATTCTTTCATAACCCCATCCATATACAAATTGAATAACCAAGGAACATAACACATCCCTGCCTCACTCCGATATTAATATTAAACCAATCACTTTTGACACCATTTATTCTTACACACGCTTCACTATCATACATACTTTTGATTCCATTCAGAAGCCTACCACCAACACCATACATTACTAACACCTGCCATAGGGCTTCCCTATAATCCTATCATACGCCTGTTGCAAATCTATAAAACCTAAATACAATTTATTCTTCTTCTCCCTCATTTTCTCAATCATTTGTTTCAATGTAAAGATTTGATCCACACACCCTCTACCACTCCTAAGCGCACCTTATTATTATTATTATTATTATTATTATTATTATTATTATTATTATTATTATTATTATTATTATTATTATTATTATTATTATTATTATTATTATTATTATTATTATTATTATTATTATTATCCCTTAGTACTCTGTTCAAGATGCTAGCTACTTAAGTTATCAAGATGGACTCAGAGGAACTCCACCAACCGGGGGAATATCTCCTGGGGCTTCAACGCCTCCCACAGAAGGGGATTTCCAGCAAGGAAAGGAACACCCCTTGGTTCGAAGGGGACATCACAAAAGGTTAGGGTTTTTACTTTCAAAGTTTACTATATTGCTTGTATATAATTTCCTTTTAAAGACCCTTTATATATATATATATATATATATATATATATATATATATATATATATTCTGTTTGATAGAGGAGGGGCTGGATAATAGATATATAGCAGCAGTTATTGTTGTTATATATATATATATAGCAGTTAGTTATATAGTATATATATATATATATATATATATATATATATATATATATATATATATATATATATATATATATATATATATATATATATATATATATATATATATATAAACTCTGTTTGTCAGAGGGAGGGGGGTATTCGGTAATGCCGATATTTATGTTCAGGGGGTTTCATGAGGGATGCTCTAATATTGCGTGTTGTTATAATATTCATTATTCGAGTAAAAATGTTTATAAAAATTATTGTTCAGTTGTCAACGGATGCTTAGATTCAATTGTTCCAAATTTAGGCGTTCAGATAGGATGTGACCAAGAAGCGAGAATCACAAACCTAATGCGATTTAGTGTTAGAAATGTTGTTAAATGTGTCCCACATCTTTACTCAACCCGTTTATAATCGTTTACGGGTTTATTAATGAAATTGCTGTTGCTGTTTGTTAATACAATTGACGGTTCTTTATCGATGGAACGTTTTTTTTTTGAAAAGTGTTTATTTTAAAATTTCTTTAAACTCGTACTCTTCCTAGCAGGTTATTTTTTCTGGACCTGCGAAGGAACAACAAACTGTGTATGTAATTGAAGATATTCTTGAGCTGGTATGCCGTAGTCCTATTACAGTACATGCTGAATTTCTACATTTATCAGTTGGTTCACATGCTAGGGTACGGTGAACTTTGCGACACCACGATTTGTTTCCATTTCACATTCACCGGTTACAACACCTTCAACCAGATGAAGCTAGTTATTGTAATTTTGTGTGACGGTAAATGCTAAATGCCGCTTAACTAATTTCATACTCTTTACCGATGGGACACTCTCATTCCTTACAGTTCAAGAACTATCAACGTTGGTTTGTTCGGCGAAAATTTACATTCCACAGTAGGATAAAATTTCCGAAATCACTTTTGTGTTAACGCGCGGTTTAGTATGATACACAGTTAATTGGTTGGTCTGTTATCTTGCCAAATCATTTGACAGGACCCATTTGTCAATAATTTTTCAAAACGAACTTCTATTGAGTTCCACCCACTACTATTGGACCTTTGGTACTAAAAACATCATGTTCTTTCAGCACAGCAGGGTTCATGTATGTTATAACCGTCAGATAACAAACAGAATACCTAAACCGGAATTTGCCTAAAAGGTGACCACCAAGGTATCCAGATTATCCTGATATTCCTTAAATTCGGTTTGTGGGGTTGAAAAAGAAAAGTATTCATGATTAGCGCTGACCTTGTGAAAGGAAGCCAAGACGATCAGATAAAGAAAAACATGGTATTCCATTGAGAGTGTTATTGGAATATTTCGAACAATTACTACGAATTGTGAATTATTTGTTTTCATATCATTCAAACTGGCAATAATAAATACGAACAGTAAGTCATTTACCGTTCCTTAATTCTTGTAATATCTTAAGGCGACTAAGCACATTTTCGGTGCTAGTCGAATTTTTTAGCGAATAGTCAAACATCGCTTATGTAGATAGGTCAGTTTTAACGAATGTTAGCTATTCGGGCTTGTTTGCCATGCACGAATGATGGTTCAACTTTAAAAATTCGGCAAACACCGAATATGTGGAGCTGAATTTTATTGGTAGTTTGAAACATCTGTATTTTGGCATTCCATTGACAGTTGGTCACGTGTTTATATAAACTATCGCTATTGCAATTATCAACAATATTTACAATTCTCATGAAACATCCTGTTATATATATATATATATATATATAGTATATAAATGATATATAAGTAGAAGTATATATATATATATATAGTATATATATATATATAT
>JABUQX010111814.1:0-35000 GCA_015478945.1 Trachelipus rathkii | reverse complement strand
TAATTTTCTAGCCATCTAAGAGTTATTAATCTCATTAGAGAAATAGAAAGGACTAAATTTAAATGTGTTACCCAAAACTTAAACAACCTTAATAAACATAACGGCGTTTTGAAGGATTATTTTTTATTGCACATATCTCGACTAAATACAAGAACTCAAACATATTATATTAAACTTTTATTACATGAGGTTTTATTATACTAAATATGCTTATAGAGAAAAAAAAATTATGAGAAAACACCAAATCTTTAATTTTAAGTAGGATTTTGATGAAGTGCCAAATTGATATGTGGTAACTCAATATCCCATCATCATACTCGAAGGGCATGTCAATTGTCAATTGATAATCTAATCATTGTTTATTATAATTTGGAGCTATATGCATATAAATTATCATTTTTCGTCAAGATCACAAGAGTTGATGGGTTATTTTAGATGAAAATTATAAACCACTCATCTGAAATATTCAAAATTGTTTCTTATATTTAGGTTGTATAAGGCACATTGTTTTATTTTTCTGTTGTGGAGCCATACAACACATCTATTATATCTTCAGTTGTACTATGCCTTTGATTAAATAATAGACTTACATGATTTAACATTTTTTATTTTATCTATAATGATTCTCTTTTTGCATGAATTGAGAGTTGGATAATTTAATACTTCACCAGACACCAACACACATATTCATATATAGTTATATACACTGATATTCTGTCTCTCTCTCTAAATTTTAATCTCATTTTTGCTCACAGTCCACTATATGATTACAGGGACCCTCCATTTTGCAAATTTGCATCCCACACCCCTCAGTCTCGCTTCACATATCTTCATTGATTGTTCTCCCCTGGACTCCATTCGAAGTCGTCATTTTCCTACTTTACGATGACACTTTACATCAAGAAGTTGAATAGGTGTTTACACATTTGATTTTATTTATTTATTTTAGTGAGTGAATATTCGATGTGCACCATTGAAGACTAACATGAAGAGAGCCATCTCCAATATGACTGATGTTTCTGCCCATATGGCCCGACTTCCCTTTGAGCAGTGGTGGGTCTAGTCATGAAAACATACAAACAAAACACTCATTTTGTCCAAGGAAAAGAGTTTCACATTCGCTGTTTAGATCTAGCCTATTTGTATTGGAAGCCACAATGTAATTACATAATGGATGCTGGCCTCGTAAAGTTGAGGTTTCTGCCGAAGATTGTGAAGATTTTTTTTATGACATCAAAAATCCAATTATGGCACTGGCTTACCAAGCTCAGAAGTGGTTCTCTGATAACTGTCCAGAGCTTTGAACACAATCACTTTCAATTGGGTTGGGGGAATCCCAAAATGTGAAAAGCCGGAGCATGACAGAGGCACTTCTAAATTCTCTTCAATTCTCTCTTAAACGTCTATCATACTAACTTTTACGAGTCCCTCTCAACTCATCTAATCTTAAATATTAAAGTAATGGCATTTAGTCTTTAAAGTCTTTAATGCAAAAAATATTTAATGTCTTTCTAAGCGTTAAGCTTACTCAAATACTCAGTATCTTATTTTGCTCTATCAAATCCTGAGTCACTTTATTTCTCGAAGTATATCATACTCTCTAACTAGTTCTTATCTGGTTCACTCTCAATTTCAGTAAATTACTTCACTGCTTTTTGAAGAGCTAATGTGTATAATGTATGTATGTGCTTGAAAATTCATTTGTTTCAATAAAACTATTGAAAACTCGGCTTTATGATGCATTTTAGATTAGTTGATTAATTGTGTGAGTTAAATGTGTCTATACCTTGCACTTATAATATTCTAAATGTTAAAACCTCTCGGCTAGATCATGTATATTTATCCAATATTGTTACTGACCATCCTTACACCATTGCTCCACCTCAGTTGTTTACTCTTTCTTTTTGCATGTATTGTCTTGCATGCAATGGCAGCAATGCTGCTTTTAAAGAAAATCAAGCTTTAAACAGTCATCAATCACCCACACCAGACACACACACAAGCCCGAAAATCTCTCATCTTACTCTAACATTCACTTCAACAGAAGATAAAGAGAGGGAATTGGATCGGCATTTTTGAGCAGTCGTCTTACAGCACGAATATGAAGGATACGAGGTGTCCCTACGGCCCGATCCGAGCTTCCATAAACAGGTAAGCTTTCCTATTCTTGTTACATTAACATCTCAACCATATCCAAATAGGTTATATATATATATATATTATATATAATATATATATCATATATATATTATATATCTCAGATACGATACGATATATAATAAATAATATCTCCTATATATATACGTAATCATCTATTATACGTATACTATATATATCCCAATACTCACTTAAGCCCATATATATATGTCAACACAATACTCCACCCTACGCAATCTCACCTTACTGAGAGGTCTTGGGTTTTGAACCCACCCCTCAATGTTGGTAACAGGCATGTTGAACACCGACACGATGAAGCTAAAAGGCAAAAGCCACCGTTTACTTCTTTAAGATTACTTCTTCCCAGAAGAATAAGGTTACGTCAATTGTAGATCACTTGGCAGAGTCTCCTGCTCACACTCGGGTCAAGGTGTCAAACGAGCTGAAAGATTAACTTCGGCGATTATACTTGATACAGCTCATGCTACTCAGTATTTATGCTATGTAAATAAGCATGTTTTACTGCTATACTTATTTTATAATATTAAATTTAACAATAGTTGATATATTATTTATAATATATCTATTATATTAAATACTATAATACTTATTATATATTTATATATATATATACTATACCTAATTATATACAGTATATAATATATCTATACTATATTATATATATTATTATAGGCTAACTAACTATAATACTATAGTAATACTATTAATTTATTATGAGTTATATACTATATATTATATATAATATACTTTTTGATAATATAATAATATCATATAATAATATCAACCTAAGTATTATTATTAAGAGTTTTGGGTTTTGAACACGCACCTTCAATGTTGGTAAACCGGGCGTTTAAAGCCATCGTGGTCTGGTGGTAACATGCCTGGGTTTACCACTTGAGAGGTGCAGGTGAAAACCCAACCTCTCACAATAGTGGAATACTTAGGATACTATATCATATACTATATATACATATATATATATTATATTATAATATAATATAATATATAGTAGTAATTCTACAGGTTCCGCATACATTACCTAATTTAATTATAATATATATTATATATATATACATTAATATATTAATATATATATCTAAGATGCATATTACATTCCCTTTAATACTATTAATTACCAAACATACCCATATGAATCTCTTGAATTATACTTTCGCTGTTGTCGTGGACCTTGAACCCGAGTGTGAGTACAGAATGGATATTGCCAAAGGCTGACTGTTAGATGACGGGGACTTATTATTCTGCGAAGAAGTAATCCTTTCAGAAGTAAAACGAGTGGCCTTGCCTTGAGCTCATTTCTGTTTTGTACGTTTTTACTCCTCATGGTCCGGTGTATACGCCTAGGTTTACACGAACACATTGAAAGCTGACACGGATGTCAAACCCAAACCTCTTCAAAAAGTGGAATGCTATACTCGGCCGATATTCTAATACAACATATGCGAACCATGTATCATACACAACTACTACTACACAACCTCCACACCCATCCTGTAAATATATACCCCTATACACCGCCCAACCCCTCTCACAAAACCACCACCCGTCCGAGAATACCTCCATCATAATCCATCACCACGCACGCCATCCTCCCCATTTCGGGTAATGGCGACCATCTTACATCTATCATATATAATACTATATATACTACGTCATCTATTATATATATATCTACATAGTATTGATAAATGCAACATCTCATATCTAATATATTTTTTCCTATAACACTATATATAATATATATCTTATCATCCCTATATACTATTCTTTTGAGCAAGCTATATACCTTATCAAATGAGTCAATGAATCGAGTATCAATTGTGAGAATTTTCTTATACTTTTCTCGCCCTGAAAGCACTCACGAATTTTGACCACACCCTTGTATTTTTTAGTATTTACAAAATGCATTTGCAGACACACCAAATATTAGCAACCACTTTATGAGAATTCATCTATGTTGCTTCAAGTATTCAATTAATTCTTGCATATAAATTTGTACAGTGTAAATTGTGCGTAACTCTACTTTTCTACAAATTAACAAAGACTTTATTTGTATTAAAACATGCTATTGCGCTAAGAAGGTGCATGAACATGCGGTTTTTCTTCCAATGAAAAAACCAATACAAATCAAACTCAGTCCTTAAAATATATCTGAAAATTGACATTTTATGGAATCAGAAGCAAAAAATTTGCATTTTCGGCTTTTTTTTACTTTGGTGCAATCGTCGCAATTAGGAAGTTCAACTCATTTCCAATTTCCGGCAGGCAAGCCAGAACTCTGTAAGTCATAATCGCAAATGGTCCTTAAAAGGAGTATATAACCATAGATCTATGTGAAGTTCTGATAACTCATTGAAGTAATTCACACCGAAACATTTTCATAAATATAATATGATAGGTAACAAAGAGACAAATTTCATTCTATACATATTTTGAGGTTTTAGAATAGATTAAAAGTGCATAATTTTACAGTTAAGTTAACAAATGATAAGATTCCTATAACGTTCTTGATTTTTTAAAGTATTGATGCTACTCTAAAACATTGATGGACTGCATTTAATGAGATAATATACTTTTCGATGCACACATATTGTACAAAAACCCAAAAGTCATCACATTCTTTTTCGTGTGAAAGTCGTACTTCCTTCTTGAGCTGTAATGTGCAGCTTGCTGAGCTTAGGTTAACAACATGCTCTTACTGAACAACTTGTAAGCATAGTTCTTGATCGGTAAAAGATAGAGCCTTTCTTTTACGGTTCTCTGTAATATAGATACCTATTGCGGCATCCTATACTATATATCAAATTTGAGTAGTACTTTCTTTATAATGTATTCTATTCATAAAAGTTTCTATTTTAAAAGTTTATTTTTTTCTTACTACAGCGGCAGATGTTCGGGTGTCGTTGAACTCTCGGTCATTCCACACCCTTGCGTTGCCTTCTATCAAAAAGTGCCCTTGCTTCACATGCAATATTGCGGAGTATTAAAACCCGACTTTGTTCGATTTTGGTGCCTCGTTTCTTCCAGCTGTATTTATCTTCCCCTCATTAAAGCTACGTCTGCCTCACCTGCAGATGGATTTGCGCTAAGATAGGGTTGGGTGGTTTTTCATGTTTATATTTCTGTAAATTAATGGTCCAGCCCGTGAGTGGAGGTTAACTGTAAAAAAATGAAATCTTCTATATATATATACTGTATTATATATGATTATATATATATATATACTCTATACCCCAATCATATTATATACCTTATACTATAATACTACCCATTATTATATAACTATTCATATCTATATACTATATCTAAGTTACCTATGATCTAGCACCGCACCTTTCTCTCGTCCAAAGCTGGGGCAATAAGGTGCGTAACATACAATACGAAAGAAACGTAGTTAGAGGTTGAAGCCAAGTTGAAAAGAAAAGATCCGCCCTTATCGCCAACTTTACCATACCTCGTATAGTGAGAACTCGTTATCAGTCATAAAATCACCTAGAACTTCACGACTCGCGATCGAACTCGCACTATACATCTCATCAATATGAGGTTTCTCCCTGGCCAGCGTGGGCCACAACTTACCCCTCACAGAAGCCGCCATACCTACACTACACTATTATAGACCTAATATCTTCTAGCTCTGCAACGAACTCGCACTTTTCTTCCGCATTTGCTTTACTGACTCACTCCTTTTGCTTCGGATCCCAGCCGGTCGGTTTCCCAACACACTCACGCACCGACCTATCAATTCATCGCCTTTCCACATGACCAACATGTCAGCATCTTTAATTTATTCTCTCGTTTACCCTTTTTCACACCACCACTCTCTAATACGTCATTCCTTTTATCAATTCTTCTCACACCTAGAGTCCCTTACAGTGTCATCTGAACATCATGTACTTAGTTCTATACTTCTATTCCGAGACGCGTTCACTACCATAAATAATACAATAACACACTGGTAACAAGTACCCATCATGTAGACCCTAATGCACTCAAGACTTAGTCCCTTACATTCACCAAACGATTTAATTGCACCTCACCAGCACCCTTCCTGCCATTCACAACCATTTCCTACTACACTACTAGCCACTGCATAACCCGTTGCCCTTCTCACTCCAACAATACCCTAACACTATTGTAAGTCAGACACCTTGTTCCAGACTGCTCATCTATCTAAATACTTCACGATGAGGCGTTGTCCTCACATCACAACCATAACCTTTACTGTGTATCATACGTGTACTCTCAGCCCCTCCTTTTACACCCCGCCAAAATCTCTCTACCAATCTCTCAAACTCTCTATCGCACAATTAAAACAAACATTCGGCCATTAATAGTAGGGCCCTCCATTCGTCTCCATTCTCCATCTCTAACACCACCTTTATCACCCACTCGAATTTCTCTTCTTTCATAACCCTATTCATATTCCAATTGATAACCAAGGAGACAATACACATCCTTCCTCACTACGCTATTAATATTAAACCAATCACTTGACACACATCTACTACTTACACATGACCAACTACATCGTCAACATACAATTTTGTACCATTCACAAAACGAACCATACTACCTACACTGCCCATAGAGGACATCCATCTTACCATCATATCCCTGTTGCATAATACATAAACAGAATACAAACTCTTCTTCTTCTCCTCTTTTTTTCAATCATTTGTTTCTAAAAAAAATTTCCACACATCCTCTACCACCTCCTAAAGCACTTGTGCTGTACAGCCAAAATAACAGTCATTACTCCAGTCAACTACGACGCCTCTCTTCGACCAACCAATCACCGGGCATACTATTCTGGTCCTAATCACACCAATAAACGAATTCCACACATAATTTCTACAGATTCAATTATCTCTTTTACCTTATTACTAGGGTATATTACTGCTTTCCTTCAATCCCTCAGAACGAACTATACTCTCCATAACGCTTTATTCACAATTCCAAAACAGCATAACCCATCTTCGCCTAGTCCTTGACTCATTCCACCAGTCATTCTCTAACGTCCCTAGACCGATTGCACTTTTCAACTTTCTCACTCTACCATTGCCTCCTCCTTACTAACCTCCAAAATAGCTATTTCTTCTTGCACCATCCAAAACCCACACATTCACTATAACGCTATTCACATTATGCCATATTATACAGCGATTTTCGAAAGTGTTTCTTCCACACTTCCCCACATATTTCATCAGTTACAAAAAGCACTTCATCCCTATCACTCTTCTAAGCAGGTCCCTATATTTCATCTTACCTTTCGCGCATTCTTCCAGAGAAAGAGGCTTCCTAGATTCCCTTGATGAAGTCTCCCATTACATCCTCCTATCTAATACTGCTTCAAATTTGCTCACTTCTTTTCTCCTTATCTATGCAACCTTTAAGTATTTTTTTTCTCCTTATACAACATAAGTCCAAACATCTTTCTTTTGAAACCCCGCTCATTTGCTTTTAGTACATTAAACCATGCCTTATTTTTTTTTTTTACTTTCTTAACCCATATTGATGTCTCTCAAATGTTTTTGAGATGACTCTGACTGTAACCATTTCTTGTTCCTACTTAGCAATCCAATGACTTCTACATTTGACACTGCTAACAATTGCTTCCTTTCATTTGCTCCCAGATCTGTTCAGTTTCAACCTTTGTTCATATTCAACTATTTACTTGCGAGCTTCTCCTGATACTTAACTTATCCTTGAATTACCTGTTCACTTAACTTCTCACTCTTAATTTTACCCACCTCCTTCCGTATCACCTTCCTTTCTTTCCATCCAAGCCCCGCACTAACTTAATTTTACAATACAACACAGTATAAATGATATGGTTGGAATCTTCCCAACACCCACTCACTGATTAACCATCCAACCACATACTTCACATCTCCCTTCTTCCAACACAAATCAAATCATGCTCGTAACTTCGCAAACCATCATCTACCCTACTAACCACTTCAGTTTTAACTTATGGATACTCACTCTGTGTTTAAGAAGACACAGCATACTTACTTACACACATACCTCTCTCTCAAGAATCCAATCAGCCTTCCTTATCTATCTATTTCTCTCACGACCAACTCCATAAACCACCTTCGTATACTATCCTTTTTATGATACATACCCCAACATCTCAGTCCCCCACGAGCTAATCAATCTGACTCCTACCTTCACCCCACTCACAAAATTTGTCATTGAAGATATCCCACAAATGCGTACTCTCCTTTTCAAACCGCGTTATATCCCTCAGCTGGACCCGTACGTCACAACCCACCATACCTGACCTCTTTCAAACTATAATTATACCCATTAGAATTCTAGGACCTCGACACAAGACTGATCCATAGCTCTTTCCAAAGTAACTCATCAAATTGCAAACTCTTCCTCCCCCTCTCCGTTTCCACCACCACGACACGCATTTAAGCACCACACCACTTTTACACCTTTACTTATTACTCTGTTTCAGTCAAAGCGAAGCAAACCAATTTGCCCTTTTCAAGATACATTCTCACTCTCATCCTCTCTCAACATTTATCTCTGACATCTCATGTCACCCTACGATTTCATACAATTTCGCGAAAATTTAGAAGGATGTTTACGGTGGCATCACGACGATCTCGAGGCATGCCCATCAAGCATTAACATAAGCAAGATAGGAAGGATAGTGGGCAGCCAACCCAACCTACACACGGTCGCCTTATCGCCTTCTACGCACGAGGCACTTACATGTGCGGCATTTATTTTCTACCCCACACGATAAAAAAAAATTTTTCTTTGATTTTCTTATCAGCACATCTCTGAGGTAGGACACAAGTCTAGTGACAGAAAAGCAAAAACGAAACTAGCCCTAGATCACATATGTCTGAGACCTCCGTTGTATGACTCATCGAAAAGCGTCCGCATCAGGCATCCTTAATAGCTAATTCTTCTTTCCACCCAAGTTTATAACTTTAGCATATTTCACTAAAGACATACTTCGATAATGCATATTTACTCTTTATTTCTCTTTAGCTTCCATCTTTAAGCCCTAAATTTAAGGTTAAATTGGGATGACGGTATCGAAGGAAGCTCCCTCTAACTTCTTTATAATCTTCTTTCCACTTCTTCCTTTTCCATTATGAGTATTTCATCACTTATTTCGGGGCTATATGCTTTTTTAGTACGTATATTTAGCAAATTAAGAAACTCAGCCAACAACAGAACTGACTTTACACGTTTTCTCAAAACTGTGAAAAAATAGTCTGTTGAGAACTGTCACCTCAATATTTGATAAAGAGAAAAATTATATCCTGATATGTTGTTCATACTGCTGCATTGCTCTGAGTCAAGCATTTCTTCAGTTTCATTTCAAATAATTAAATAAAAGGGATTCATAAGTTTCCTAGCAGAAATATATTTTAGATAAACCAATAAAATGGACAGCACTTATTTCCAGTTCGAATTTGAAAGTTAATCACTTTCCACCAAGAGCATTCTTGGCTAACAAAGTGCCTCTCTGCTAATGGCCATACTGTAAATCCATTACCATTGGCTCCATGGCCAAATTATATCTTGAAAATGCAGTCTAAATTAATCTAATTAAGTTTCAATGAATGGCTGAATGCGCCCGAACCTAACCAGTAGAAAGCATAAATCTCGTAAGATATACCAAAATAGAATCTTGACAGTGCTAATTCATCCTCTACTTATCTCCGTTGTATAACACAGAAATACTAGAGAAACTATTGTTAAAAACAATGAATTTCCACAAACCCTCTGAAACAGAACGTAATGTAAGAGGACTCAAATATCCAATCATTTGTATTTGTAGGATTGATACTCTAATTTCGCTAATTTTCTCAATACTTATCTAATTATTATTAGCAGCTTGTCTAATTTTATCGTGTCGCGTTTAAGTGTATGCTTTATATTTTTTCACTCGTGTCTAGGCAAAAGATTGTAATAAAGACATAGTTTATTGGTTAGTTAATATGTCCTGTGCCTGTAAGTTGTTTGCTGATCTTTAGGGTTGGTGCACTTGGGGCTGCCCCCCTGTTAGAAGTTATTGTCAGTTAGTAATCATGTTTTTGAACAAACTTAGGGATATACTCTGTGACGTTGTCCCCAACTCGTGGGTTTTATCTCAATAAAAGCCCCCCCCACCCCCACTTGAAAACAACCCACCACTGGGTGTCTTTCTGGATTTGAAAAAAAAATAAGGTAAAAAATTGAAGGAAGAATTACCACATACCGAGAAGAGGAATGTCCGCTTAGCAAGCAAATAATCTTATGTTAAAGTTTCTTATTTCGTTAATTTCACTTTCTTAATCCTAGGTATTCTAGTTAAAATGCTCCGAGCTTTTTATGCTTATTCATTAATTAATCATTATTAGCAGTACACACTTGTCTCACCTACAACCAAAAGCGGCCCTACGAGTGGAGCTCTGACTCGCAGAAGCCATCTCCCACTCCTCAAACCTATGTCACCGCATATTAGGTACGGTGCTTACACATACCATTCGACAACCACCACCAATCGAGTGACGACCAGGACTTTGCCATAAACTCCCATGACCACGACTTGACCAATAGTGACAACAGAACCAAAACAAGCTAAAACAACGTGAAATCAGCCTTTAAAATTTCCTAATGCAGACAGGCTGCGACAGGGCATAAATTTGGTCAACAAAAAGAAACTTTAAAAATATAACAAATCATCTAATTGCCAATCCACTTTAACCATTAAAGTATCCTTGAATACCATAACTACTATTATATATTATATATATAACATATATATACTATAATAGCGCATTAGTACCAGCTATATATAGTACATATCGCTATTTTAGTAACCTATATATTAAAATATAACCTGTTTGGTTAATGATCACAAACCATAGTTTTGTACTCGTTGGATATATGTGATATTATTTCAGCTGCATACACCTTTCTTTCCGTCTTATTCTTCCTATTCTACGTATGGGAGGTAAGGTCCCGTTCATAAGCCATCCGGAAAGAAAGCAGTCACGAGAAACATGACTAGCCTACGAAAAGAAGCCCCGCCTTCAACCGCCCCCCCTCAAGTACCATTAATTAGTTGAGAACTCCGATGCAGTCAGAAAATCCAACCTAAGCTTTCCATTGGAGACAGCATGAACCCTCACTAAATGGTAGATCCCGCTCACACGTCGAAGGGTTCATCCCCTTGGTCCCAGGCTCCCAACACATAACCCCCTACAATCCCCCGGCCATTCACTCCTGTTTATAACTTTCTTTCTCGCTCTACCAAACCTCATTCTCTCATTCACAGATTCTTCGCTTTATGACCATCCACTTTTATCTGATGGTCTCAGCCGCGCTTCGCCAACACGACTCTCGCGCCCATTAGATACACTCCGCTTAACCAACACCGACCAATCATTATCCTTCCATATGACCAAACAGGCCGCTGACAAACACCTACTCTTCAGATCTTCATCTCTCACTTTACCCGCTATCTTCCACACACACAACTCCTCTAATAAGATTCATGCTCAATTTCATCAATTCTTCTCACACCTAGCACACCCCTAAGATTAGCCATCTGAACCACCATTGATACTTTAGATCTAATATCTACTATCCAGCATAGTCCTCACTACAACATACAATAGACACAGTCCAACATAGCCCTATATGTTTATTGTTTACTCTGGTAGTGACACTGATCGGTCTGGAATCAAGAGAAGCACATATACTAAGATCTAGTTCAGATGTGTATCAGCAGGACAATCCTTTAGGTCGTGTGGGGGCCCTTAGGGGGGCTGTGAGGAACGAATTCGACGACTAAAATGAGGAGACTGAACTTACCTTAGAGAGTTGCTGTGAGTGTGAGAAACACGGTAAATGATGAGAATATGACAAGTACAATATGTTGAGATGGCGTTGGTCATCTGGCGAAAGCATGAGAATGATGTTCTGAGTTGGTTAACAGATGTATGAGGGCGAGTGTGTTGGACAACCGACGGGCTGCGGAGGACCCGACGAGAGAAACAAGTGTTGAGTCAGTACCTACATGTATTGAAGCGATGAGAAAATGTGAGTTTAGTAGAGGCGAGAAGAAGGTCGATCCTCTAAACAGAGGCAATGGCGGGGAATTGTTTAGGGGTACCATGCGTTGTGAGGCACCTGGAGTCCAAGGGCTGAACCTCTTACTCAGTGACGACGATCTCCCATAGGAGGGTTCATCGCTAGTGCCCATGAAGCTTTAAGGGGTTTCTGACTGGCAAATGCAGTTGCTACTAATTAAATAGGGTAACTGACGGGGCGCGGCTAAGGCCTGCGGCTTTTTTTTCGACTCTATGATCACTGATATCATTTCTACTGCCTTCTCTTTTCCGACACCCGTCACTGCTCGTCCACGCACACTAGTCACTCAGTATCGTTGGGAAATAGAAGGAAGATAAAGAAGGAAAGAACTAATAAATTATTCTATAGTAACTAAACGAAATTGACAAAATTCGACGTCTATATAATAATATATTATATATTATACCTACTATATACGTTAGCCCCCTCCGTACATCTCCTGAATATTACATATACTCTCATACACTACCCCGCTACGTAATCGCCCAACCTCTACCCTTATGACCGATGCCTTCATCTCCACTCCCTCTGGGACATCCCTTATAGTACACGCGGCTACTATATATATACACTATTATTTACAACTATAATCATAATAGCTATCCCAGCACTCACTTATATTACTACACGCACCTGCACGCGCAGTTATCTTACCACCCCCGTATACGCATGTTATAATATCGCATCGGCCTCTTTAAGTAGGCCACTATCTGCGCCAAAGACTTCGACTTTGCTACTGCAGTTTTATACAGGTTCTCTCTCTTCGGCTCGCTCCTCATCTCTCTCCGCTCTCGATCTGCCCCGAATCGCACTGACCCAGGTGTGAGAGCAACTTCTCCCTATCTGTATCTCTTTAATCGCTCACCTAAATAGCTCTCCTCTCTCGCTCCAGATTTTTGATTCACACTTCCCGGTCAAAATGCATAATAGCGCTTCTCCATTGCCATCTACTCATAGACGGTCTATATATGTGCCCCTTAACTCATCTGTGCGTCATACTATATATGCGACACAGACGTATATTCACGTCTCGTCTCTTATACGCTGAGATCTCTCCCTATTGCTCGACTCTATCTCTGTATGTACACGCGCTTACGTGACCATATCTCTTACTCTCTCTCTCTCATGGAGTCTCCTCGCTCTGCTACACTGAGCATCCTCGATCTATGCTATCGCGACTCAGTATTATCTTCATGATGAGACAAACTAGTAACTTGCATCTGATAATCCACAATTCATAACCTCACACTCTATACTCAATATCAATTAAGAACATACATCCAATAACCACATGGCTAATCATCGTAACGCTACCTACATTTCATCCTACTTACACGTCACACTCCAATTCTCCAGCCCCAGCTACTTCGACACACGACAGAGTTGACTACCCACGCCGTCTCCATCCATCTACAGAAGATCTTCTACCCTTCCACCCTGCCCGATGACTACTTTATCTACTCCACATCACCACCACACAGTCCCGAGCTAACACCTGACAAATAGCCCCACACTCGTGGTCAGACGAGCTCTTTTTATCTTCATCTATAACTCATACGCTCAGCGCCACTCTCATTATCGATCTCCCCGCACACACAACCGCACCACCCCCTCTTCCGCGACGATGCATTACCAAACCTCAAACCCGCTCGATTATCGTCATCCCAACGATCGTCCAGCCAACCACAACACTACGGATATACAAAAAATGATCACAGCGAAACAGTAGCAAGACTCAGCAACGAACCGCGCCCACACCATTCTCACTATCTAACCCATTAGATCTCCCACTCAGCCATTTACACCCTGCTCCTACGTGGAAGCCGACCCCGCACACCAATAGGAACATCGTCATGCCTCAACTACACTCATGCACAAGGACAACCGAACCACTGGATAACCAAACACAAATCTCACACACTTACCGACACACACAAAATCATGAACGAAAACTAACCATCAAATAATCGAACTCCTATAAAACACCAATCTCCATCCCAGCAAGGATACCAAGACGCAAACTAACACACGAAACAACCCTACTCGCAGAACATTAAAACCCCTTTCAACCGATCGCTCCAAGCAAGCGCCAGATCACCCCGACATATCAATAACATTGACCCGAAGACTGTCACACTCACACAATCCTACAAATATACGATACTCAACCAGCGTATATAATTAAAATTATAAGATAAAGTACAATCTACAAATACAAAATGAGCTTGATACTGAGTCTTAGCGTATTCTAGTTGCAGAAGTTGTGAATTTAAATCTCTCTCCACACCTCTCTCCTCGCTCCCTCGCTCAGTGTCTCACTCTATCATGTATACGCTCGATCCGCTCTCTCTATCTAGCTCTCAGTGACTTCTTCGCGCTCTCTCTCACTCTCGACGATACTGTGAGTCACGCATATCTCTTCATGATGTGCGCTCCAGTGTCGCTCACGCTCAAACTTGCGCTAGTCTATGTCTCGATGTCGCGGTCTCTATATATATAGGCATCCTGTGCTCGCCTCCTCTCTAATAGTAATCTATCGCTCAGGCAACCAAAAGCTTCATTATCTGACGTCACCTCTGCATACTAGCTCTATCCACATCTGGCCCCAACCTTAAGCAGTGAAGAAACACACTCTCTTCAGATCTCATAAGAGCTACTAAGAAGGCCTTTCGTATGGCTGATCTACCGCTTCGTCTCTTTCAAATCGAATGGAAATAGTCGGTACCATCTTTATTTATCTAATATATCCTCCTCTGCTAGAAGCTATGGAACTTCCTGTTTATTTAATTATATGAATATCGGACTGAAAGAATGCTGACCAAAAGCAGTCACGGTCATATAACCACATATCAAGATATAATCTTTTCTCTTCTTTCAAATCATTTGAGTGAACAGTTCTCAAAACAACTATAATTTTCAAGTGTGGAAACTATAAAAGTATTTCCTTTTTGCCCTGACTCTCTCCCTTTCTCTCGCTCATAGTTTGAACTCATCAGCTGAGTCTGATGTTATGGTCAGTGACTCTTGCGTGTATGAATATAGTACACCGAGCCTCATCCGCTCATATCCAAGCTGATCTCCGCCCGCCCCGGAGCTCCCTCCTTCGTCTCTGTCTCTCCCTATAGATAATGAACTCTCCCACGCGCTCCTCGCCTCAATTTACACCTCGTCTGTGACTGTATAGAAGATCTCTCCGGCTCTCCGAGGATACTCTCGTCTCTCGTGTGTGATGTACTATTCTTATAAATATCTAAATTAAAACAACATTATAGTAAAATTGTCTGACCCGCTTTTCCGATGATCAAAATAATCCTTCAACATATGTGAGACTCTATCATTTTCTGTTTTCTTTCTTGCCTATATCTTGTCCTACGTCACACTTTCTGATAAAAGAAATACAAAAATTTTTTTTTATGTGAGTGGAGGTCGGTAGAAATAATTGCCCACACATTGATATGTCCTCGTGTTCACGTATTAGAAAGGCGAAATAAGGGACCGAGTCGGATAGTTCGTTGGTCTGCCCACTACACCTATCTCCTTGACTAGTGAATGCTGACTGGGCATCAGCCTCGGAGATCTCCGTGAATCGACCGTAAATCCGTCTAAATTATTCGGCGAAATGTATGACATGTACAGGGTCCATCGGAATTGTCAGGAATACAATGTGAGGAGAAGGTAGGAAGAAGACAGTGCTGGTGGATGTGGAACTGTGTATTTATTTAGAAAACAAAGAAGGGCAAGATTGGATTTGCTCGCTGGGAAGCCCTCACAGGCTCACGTTTCACCAGGTCATCATGCTCGACTGAAACGAAGATAAAACGCAAATAGCGTGCTAAACGAGTGGTGCGCATGTGTGTTGAAACATGTGTGGGTGTGCTGGTGTGGAAAAGGATGAGAGGGGGAAGAGAAGACGTTGCAATTTTGATGAGTTACTAATGCTGTAAAGAGCTAGGCTATACTTTGTGTGCGAGCTGTCCTAGAATTTAATGGTTAATGTTAAGCTTTGAAAAGGTCAATGGACTGTTGTGGTTTCGTGACGATACCGGTCCAATCTGAGGGGGGAAAAGTTGACAGAGAAGTTACGATTTGTTGGCATAATTCTCAATGATGTTTTGGATGGGGTGAGTAGGAGCCTTAGATTGAATGTGTTGGGGGATAATGGTAGGTGGGTGGTAGGTGATCAAAAAAGGGATAGTTTAACAGGTGGTTTGGGGAAGGATTCGTGGAGAAAATGAGAATGAAAGGAAGCGATTGAGATGAGTGTGGAGAGAAGTATGTGTGTAGTAATACTGTTCTCTTAAACAAAGGGTAATCATAAGTAAACTAGGCTGGTGTAGGTGAGACTGGTTTTTCGAGCTAAGAGGCATGATTAAGATTTTGTTTGGTGAAGAAGGAGATGTTGACAGTACGTGTTGGATGTTAAATCAGTGAGGGTTTAGGAACGCGGCATTTATCGGTCATTATGTTTTATGTTAAATAAGTTAGTGGGGGCTTGGCATGGAGAGGGAAAGGGTGATAGGGAAGGAAGTGGGTAAAATTCAAGAGATGAAGAGTGGAAGTGAACAGAGCATCGGTAATAGAGAATGAAGCTATTAAGAAGCGCTCGCCAAGTAAAATGTTTGTAATGATGAACCAAGTGAAAACTGAAACACATCTGGAGAGCAACGAAGAAGCAACAATTGTCTGCAGTGCAAACAATAAGCATGTGGTGTGCTAAAGTAGAAAGCAAGAAAGAATGCTTAACAGTGAGTGGTGGAAGTAAGAGGTGAATACTACGCAGGTTAAAAGTAAAAAAAAAACACAGAGGCCCCCTGTTGAATATGATCGAAGCAATGAGAGTTTCAAAGAAGATGTTTGGATTATATAAGGAGAGGAAAAGAAGAAATACTAAAAGGTGAAATAGAGAGTAGTAAAAAAAGAAGAGGCAATGAAACAGTTTGAAATTAGGATGAATGGGGACCTTACAAGGAATAAGAAGCGTCTTCCTGTGGAAAGGGAAGCGCCGAAAGAGATAAGAATGAGAATAAGGGGGAGCCTGGCTCCTAAGAATAACAATGACTAGGGAGGTGCTCTTTTGTTACACTTGATGAACTGGTGATGCGAGAGAGAGTGTGGAAGAACACTTCTAAGAATCTGTCTAATAATTGTGGAGAGAATGACAGAGGTGCAATAGGAATGTGTGTGCGGTTTGATGTTGCAAAGAAGGAAATACAAGAGTATTAGTGGAGCGGGATGAGGTCGGATATGTAAGCAGGCAGGAAGGTACCATGGTTAGAGTGAGGCAAAGTTGAATGAAGTGGCATTGCAGAATAGATGAAAGTTACTGGGAAGATTGACAAGAATACGTGGGCGACATCTCATGAGCTTTATTGATTGTATTTGAAATGGGTGTGTAACTAAGCGTTTATGAAGGGCTTAGTTCCGACGGGATTAGGCGGAGCAGCGAGTAAATAAGTAACCCTCTATATAAGGGTAAAGAGTTAAACGTTGAACTGTACGAAATGTATAGCGGAATTCGATTATTGAGTGTTTTGTAGGGAATTTGCTGGTCTATTTTGGTCGAAGGTGGTCGAGTGGATCTGAGACTGATCGGTGAAAGAACAAGGTGCGGGCGCTTTTAGAAGTGGTACGAGATGTGTGGATCAAATCTTTACATTGAGCAGCAAATGATTCGATTGAAATGAAGACAGCAAGAAGAGAATGAATATGTTATTTGGTTTTAGGCATTGCAACAGGAGTCATGATAGGGTTTAATATGGTAAAAAGCTCTTGGCAGGTTGTTAGTGGATAGGATTTTGAATGAATCAAAAGTTCGGTATGACGATGTGAGTCGAATGTGTAGATAATTGGTGTCAAAGTGATATGGAGATAATATCTAATAGACGCTTATGAGGCGAAGGTGTACTCGTGTCCACGATGTCTCCTTGGTTAGTTTCAACTTTGCATATATTGGACTGGGGGTATGAAATCGACATTCGACGATAAGGTGGGTCGGCTGCCTCAGGAATGGCTGTTAGAGATGATGGAGATGAGACGATGGAGGGTGCACACTACCCTAATTATAATGTACGAATGATTTGGTTTTATGCTCGTCGCGAAATATGCAGGAGCTGAGCAGGAAGTCACCGGGAGGGTCTTGCAGGGTGGCTTGTATAAGTTTGTAAATGTTTGAGAGTAAACCGGATATATCAAGCAGTAAGGTTATGGTTATGTGCAGTGAGACAAACCATCTCAGTTGCTTGACATGTTATCGTAGTATGAATGAGCAGCTGGAACAAGTTCTTGATCTTCTATAAACTTCTTAGCAGGCAGTCTGTTCGGCCATGAGAGGACAACGCGACATATGACTATGCAGGTGTGCTATAGGAACAGTTATGATTGAACATGGGCAGGAAGTGGCTGGTGAATTAAATCGTTGGTGGATGTAAAATGGACTAAGTCTTGAGTTGCATTAGCGGTCTTACATGAGGAGCATGTTGGACCTGTGTTATTGTTTTCAGTAGTGAAGACCTATGGTCTGGCAATAGAAGCTATAGAATCTAAAGTCAATGTTGTCGACATGGACAATCTTTAGGACACGTGCTAGGTTTGAGCAAATTGCACTAAGAATACGAGGAATGAACGTATTATAGAGAGTTGTCTGTATGGCGTGATGAAGTGGACAACGAGAGAAATAAGATGACAAGCTATGCTGAGATGGTTTGTCATGTTTGGAAGGATGAATGATAGTCGGGTGGTGAGTGGTTGGACGACCTGCTGGGATAACCGAAGGAAAAGTGGATTGAGTCCAGTAAACAAATGTCTGAAGTACAGAAATTGCGAGCTTGGCAGAGGCTAGAAGAAAGGTGCCGTAGATCATGAGTGTAGGCGGTCGGTTTTGTGAGGGGGATATAGTTATGGCCACCTGGGCCAAGGGATGAGACCTTCAATATCGATGAGATGTATAGTTGAGAGTTTCGTCGCCCGCCGGTACCCCTGAGCTCTAGGGTGCGCTTATTTTATGACTGCAACCGAAGTTTCTTCACTATAAGGTCTAGAAGTGGCGTAAGCGCTGGTCTTTTCTCTCTCAACTTGCTTCATACTCTCTCACTACTTTTCTGTTTCAGTGTAATGTTATCGGCCCTTATCCCCCGTCTTTGGATGAGAGAAGTGGGGATGACTGCGCGGCCCTGTTGACCGAATTGATGTTATTATATATAGTAAATAGTATAGTTGTATAATTATTTATATAATATAATTATACGGTTACTATAAAGTATCGTATATACTTACTATATATACCTTATCATATAATAACTATATATACTATATATATGAGCGTTTTTCATTCTTTTTTTACTCAGTTTCAACCTGCCGACTCACGGACGGCTGCGACCCGATTCAAGGAGGGCAGGAAATAAACAGGAAAACCCACCCAAGCCCCTACTTAACGCAAATCTTCAGGTGAAGTGCAAGACGTGAGCTTTAATGAGGGGAAGATTAAATACAGGCTGGAAAGGAAGAGGCACCACAACGAACAAAGTCTGGGTTTTTAATACTCACGCAACTTATGCATGTTGAGAGAAGGCACCCTTTGTAGATCGCAGAGGCAACGCAAGACGGGTGGTGGAATGCGAGAGTATCAATCCCGCCGACATCTGCGCCTTAGTAAAAAAACAAAATCAAAAACTTTTAAAAATAATAATACTTTTTCGCATAATAGAATAAATACATATAAAAAATACCTACTCTAATTTGGATATAAGTATAGCCACAAGTATCTTATATTTAAGAAACCGTAAGAACATTCTTATTCTTTTACCATGCACTGGACACTAATGCGGCTTTACAGTACTTACAGTAACGAGCGATGTTTTCTAAAGCTCAGGCAAAGCTCTGGCAACATCTACAGCTCAAGAAGGAATAGACTTTCACCTGAAAAAGTGAATGTACTTTTTTATTGTTACCAATTTTGCTTATATATTTTTTCATTAATATTGCATTCCCATCAAATTTTAGCAAAGCAATAAATTACTGTAATAAACAAGAAGTTATTAGGAATCTTTCATTTTTACTTAAACTGTAAAATTTGCAACTTTTTTTAGATTGAGTATTTAAACTTCCAAAATCATATGTCTAAAAATTGAAAAGTCTGTGTTCCCCTTTTTTTACTATCAATATTGACTCATTCTATAGAATTTCTCTGGTGTAGATACTCACATAGAGAGCGTTACAGAACTTCATAGATCATATTGCGGTATCATATTACCCCTTTAAGACACATCCCTCGATTATGGACTTAACCAGAGTCTCTGGGCTCTTTGCCCCCCAAATTGGACACGCAGAGTGAACTTCTCCTGAATTATTCCGCAGACTTTCGGCACCAATAAAAAAGCGAAATGAAATTTTGCTTCTATCCATAAAATGTCAATTTCAGATTATATTTTAAGGACTGCTATGAAATTTGTATGTATTTTCATTGCAAGGAAAACCCATGTTTCAGTTCACCTTCTACAATTGCATTGTTTTATCCAAACACTGTTTTGAATACATCTATAGATAGTAATTTACACTGATTTAAAGAAAAAATGTATTACATAAAATATATAAAATAAATATAGGCTAAGAGTTTTACTATCTGTGGTCAATGCCCATATTCTATATCAAATGGCAGCTTTAAAATATAAAAAACAATACATAGGGTGTGTTAAAACCCTGTATCGTTCAGCAAAATAAAGAAACGAATCTTCACATCTATACTATACATTCATTGTCATCATTATGTATATACTCAAGAAATCATATACGTATATATACTCTATACTATATATCATATATCTTATATATATATATATATATATATATTATATACTATATTATATAATTTATATATATATATAATATAATAACTTACTATATTAAATATATATATACTATATATATTATATATATATCTATGATACATAATTACGCATGTTCATATGCTATAATTATCATCTATAATATCCTAAGATCGCACTCTTCTGGAGAGTTCTGAGGTTCGCATTGCAACCCGCCTCAATGTCGGCTAAAACCAGGGTATTCACCACTGACCATGATGAGCTAACAAGGGAAAGCACGCTTAATTCGAAAGATCTACTTGACTTCCCAGAAGGTATAACCGGGTTACCGCGTCAAATTCTACGAGTCACCTCTTTGGAGATAATCCACACATCACACTCGCGGTTCAAGGGTTCACACAAAGCGAAAGAGTATATTCAAGATTCATATTGTATGTCTGCTGATTGTAATACAGTCATTCATCCTATGTATATGTATTCATTAGACGTTATTATAATGAGAGTATAGTATCATACTATATATAATATATATATAGTTACTATACTAGCTATACATTACTTATGTTATACTTATGCTATACTATATATTCTATATCACGTAAATATATAATATATATTTATATATAAAATATTATATATTCATAAAGCATTCCACTTATTGAGAGTTTGGGGTTTAACCCACCTATCAATGTGGTAAGCCAGGCCATGTTACACCGCTGACCACCGATGGCTAAAATGCCTGGTTCGTACAAATTGAAGGTGTGCGGTCAAACCCAAAACCTCTCAATAAGTGGAATGCTTAGAGGATATTTATAATATAGAGTTATATATATTATACTATATAACTAATATATACTTATATATTATATATATATATTATATACTATAATATTATACTATATACTATAAGGTATTATGACTAGTATGATATATACTACTATACCTATACTATACCCATATATATAAACTAATATATATATATATATAAACTATATATAACTTTTGTATATATATATATGTTACAATATATATATATTATACTACACTTTATACTTATTCTATATTAATAAACTAATATATATTATAATATATATATATAGTATTAATTAAAAAAACGTCGTCATATACATCGCTGAATCCTATATACATAGGATCGAATATGGAATCCCCCGAATTTATACCTCTTCGCATACGTGTGACCTTTGACCGACGTGTTGAGCAGGGAATCTTTGCCAAAGGTGGACTATCGAAGATTGACGGATACCTTTTTCTTTCTCAGAAAGTAATCTCCTTCGAAGTAAACGTTGGACTCTTCTTTATAGCTCATCGTGGTCAGGTGGTTAAAATGCCTGGTTTTACCAACATTGACAGGTGTGAGTTTCACCACCCAAAACCTCTCAAACTAGATAGGCAATGCTTAGGGAATCTTTTATATCATACTATTATATACCTATATATATAATACTATATTATAGTATATATCTATATATTAAAGTATATATACTAAATTATTATTAGTAGATATAATATATATATATACCTAGTATTACTATATACTATATATCATATATATTTAATATATTTTGATATGCGTGGCCAGATGTTTATGACGAAGCAATAGAGACTTAACTGTTTATGGTAGGCTCAGGATGCGCGTAGGGACACCATCGATTATCCTCGTATATATTTGCTGACCGACGCGCTGCTCAACAATGCGATCCCAATTCCCCCTTTATTCATTGTTGGGAGTGAATGTAGGTAGAGGATGGATGTCGATTTTCGATGATAGTTTGTTAAAATGATTTTTTTTTAACAAAGCCAAGCATGCTTGACTTTCCATTAGAAACAATAAAATAGACATGAAAATCAGACTAAAAAAAATGAGAAGGTAAAAGTAATTCTTCATCCAAAAAATATAAATTGGGATAAAAAAAAGATAATCTTGGAAATTTTTTTATAAATTGTAGAATCGCTAGACGTATAATGGCAAGCACGGTATAACAACCATTTAACCTCAAAGCCAAACCAATATTTAAAAAGCTCCTCTCACAACACAACAACGGAAACGAGGCGTTCTTGATAAGGCTTTTCGCTACTACATTTAGGTTCAAAGATCAACCAGTCTATATCACATAGCTCTTCAAAAAGGAGCGAGGAAGTACAAATTTTATTTCATTGCGAGAAAGTCGTTTAGTAATATTAGAGGTTGATATATATTAGCGAAATCAATAGATTCAGTATGACTTATAGCAAAATACAGTATAATTATAGCAAGCCTAAGTTTAGAAGACAGTTTAAATTATTTATTATAAATTTAAGATTTAATATACTTTTAATATTTAAAATTAAGGATAGTATGAGAGGACTCTAAAGTTAGTATTGATAGTTTTAGCAGCAGAGTATGAGAGAATGTTTAAGAAGCCCCCAATTCTGTCAGTGCCTCCAGGCTTTTCACATTTTTTGGGATTCCCCCAACCCAATTGAAAGTATTGAGTCAAGCTCTGGAAAGTTATCAGAGAACCACTTCCTGAGCTTGGTAAGATGCCCTATAATTGGATTTTTGAGGACAAAGATTTTAAAAAACCTAAGAGCAAAAAACATTTCACGTCTTTTAGCGCTAGATCAGTTATCAGACCCTAATTTGAAAAACGGGTAGGGGCTTAATCTTAACCCACTCTACAAATGTTGAAAATCTATCTTTCCTGGTACAACAATGGTATTTTTTTTTTTGAGTTCAGCCTTTGTACGTCGCACCCACCGGCTGCTCAAGGCGACAGTCCGGGCCAACTGGGACCATGAAAACTCAAGGTACTATGAATGGCCTCTCTCACTGATATATGTTTTCTCATAGATTGAACATGACATACTTGGCAGTCACTCAAAAAAAATACAATAAAACTCACTACCTGGACTTAATAATCTTGTTTCTCGAATGTTAAAGGATTGTCGATGGACCCTAAAAGTAGGAAAATGACGACGGAAAATAGGGTAGGGTCCAGCGGGGAACAATCAATGAAGATATGTGAACCAGACTGGAGGCGGATGTGCTGAGATGTGCAAAATTGCAAAATGGGAAGGGGTCCCCGTTAACATAATCAGTCGACTGTGAACAAAAATGATCATTAAAATTGTAAATATTCTCTAAACCCAAGAACATCGTAATAACTTATGATTATTTGTGTTTAGGCTGTCTGCGTGAAGTATTAAATTATCCAACTCTCAATTCATGCAAAAAAAAAATCAGTTATAATAACATAAAGTAATTACCCTAGTATATTTACAACACGTACAAGAATATCAATAATAATGGGATACTAATGTGTATATATTATTATCCATGCCACATTCTTCTTGAAAAAGAAAAATGTTCTCACGAAATGTATGAACAAACAATTGGACAAAACTATAATATGAATGAAACTATATTAATACAAAATTGTTTAATTGTGATATATTCATTAAATGATTATTTTTACTCTGTTAAACTAAATAATTTTTAGGGGAGATTCTCTATTGATTCTATTATTATTATTTATTATTATATATTTATTATTATATATTTTTATTATTATTGATGTATTATATATTAATTATTATTTATTAATTATTATTCTAACTTATTATCTATATTATTATTTATTAAATAAATTACAATTGCTTTACTTTTTTTCTCTTTATTATACACCATTAAATATTTTTTGCCAAGAAGTATGAAATCAGTAGAGAAGATATAAAATGCTACTTTTTAAATCACTACAATAATGGGCAACCAAGTCACACACAAAAGCTGGTGTTAATACTGTTATTATTATCATCATCAGCATAATACTAGCCTCTGTGCACCTGCAATCATTTAGCTGAAGTCGGTACTTCCCATCAATTTTTTAAACAAATAATGCTAGGGGAAACTTGTGTCAACCAAATAAGCACTTGTGCTCCAGCAGTAACAGTTGGTAAAGGCTCAATACAAAGACGTTACCTTGTTATGCGTATGCAGATGTCTGGGGCGCTACTAGAAGTGTTAGTTATAGTAATGATATGCAGTGACTATTCAGCTATTCTTTTGTGTTTGAAAACAATTATAAATTCATCCATCACTCTTCCATTAAAGAAAGGAGGTTATACAAAATCCACATACTAAAACTCTGTCATCATCTGGACTTTCCTTTTTCTTCCAAGAATTGGCATAGATGCTCTCAAGGTATTTAGGTTAAGCTTAGCTGTAAGGTTGAATTTTTAAAAAATTAAAAATACATTAAATACAATGTATAATAAAATCAACAAACATACACTGAAATCTTAAAGGCAGTTTTCCAAATTTACCCCAAGTAAGTTATTTCACCTACCTAGATAAACTAGTTAGTTTCATTGAATATATAAAATTAACTATACAAGAACAGAGAGCTGCATAGATAGGCTGATCTAGCTTTAAGTTATCTTTTTTTGTATTTTAATGACTTTTGCTTTTTTACCACAAAACCTACTACACAACCTAACCACTATATAATATATTACTATATTTATTATTAGTTATATATATATATATACATATTTATATATATTATATTATATATTACGTATACTATTACTATATTTATTATATATTTATACTATATATTTTATATATATATATACGGATATACTATACTTTACCTACTATAGTTATATAAATAATATATATATTATATATTCTATATACTATATATATATCGTAATAATATATACAATATACTATAGATACTATATATTTAAATATACTATATATATATTAACTATAGTATATATAAAGTATATATATATATATATCTGATAGTATATTATATAATGATATATGTGTGGAAATAGATAAAGAGGAAATAAATGGGTTGACCACTAGGTCTTAGATATTTTTTTGAAACTTTTCACAAAAAGAACAACCTCAATTAAAAACCAAAGAACTATCTTGACTAAAAATTTCATAGTCACCCACCTTGGGAAAATATTCTTCCCCCCGGGTGGGTGTGGGGCTGTGCAATCCACCCCCCACAACCCCAATAAAGTCACATGATTCAAAGTCCTCGAACTTTGACTCGTAAAATGTGAATGGAGTTAACCGAAAGCGGCGCCGGAACGTGGTACCCTGGAGTGATATAAAAGCATGGTATGTGATGATAGAGGTACGGGGGGACTTGTGGCGGTCTAAGTATTAATATATAGTATATATAGCTATTCTACACTAGATATAATGGTATATATATATATATATCGTATACTAGGTAGAGGTGAATGAATACAAAAAGTATATTAACTATATATGGATTCATTCCAAATTTTGACGAGACTGCTTTAAACAAAATTACTATATATATAGTATACTTTATATACTATATAGATATATTAGTATATACATAAAAAAGTGTTATATTATAGCTTATATATATATATACTATATCGCAGTCACGGCGGCCCTGTGGTAACGTGGGCTACTTTTGTATACTTTAATCTCCGCCTAATTTTTCGCCTATTGCCACTTTTTGATGAACTTTTTTTGCTGGAATCAAGGCGGCATATAGAGGTACCGGTAATAAGACACCAAAAAAATGAATTAATGATAATAATAATACTAGTTTTATTAAAGTTTAACCTCAAAGCTCTATTTAAGACTTACCGTGAAGAGGTAGATTGGGCCACGATTGTAGGGGTGAATTGGGCGCCATCTTTGTGAATTCCTTTTAATGTAGTAAATTTCAATTTTTATATTTAATTTTACTTAAGTCATAGCAATTATTGTAATTATGATTAAAATTTGTGAATAAGTAAAACAATTTCATAATGCGCTACAGTAAACATAAGAATAAAAATGGCGGTGCCCAATTGCACCCAGATTCATGGGATGAAATTTTGACACTTTCTTGAATTCATATTTTCCATTCATAAAATTAAATTTTTTATTTTAATTTATTTACTTACATAAGTAACTGCTCTTAAGTATATAACTGCTTATATTAAAATTAGCTATAACGTAATGAAAAGATCAATTAATTAATAAACGATCAAATACGAATAACAATGGTGGCACAATTCACCCCATCAATCAATTTATTTGAATGGGGGTGAACTGGGCCTAGTTGGCCTAGTGATTTAACCACTTTGTACTGTTTGAACAAAAATTTACTTTGCAGTTTAAGACTAACATACTCAACTGTATACCACTGAAAAAATAATCATAAGCAAAATCTGTACCACCAACTTTTCGAGTTCTATAACAATAAAAACAAAAAAACTCATTCTTTCTAAAAAGTGAAATTTTATTTAACACTTTGACTGCCCGACATTAATTACGGTATTATTTTAAAAAAATATTGCAAAAAACTCTCTAGAATTAAGATAAGATTAAAATAAAACTTGCTATTACTACCGCGTGGGCTAATTGAAATATGAGCGAAAGAAAAAAACAAATTTTTTTTTTATCTTTTAGTGGCACCAATTTCCGCTCAGTTACTATATATATATTTATATATTATCATATAGTATACATATATATATGCTATACTATACTATAATTATATATAACTATATAATATTATATATAATACTTATATACCATATATATATATATATATATATATATATATAATCTACCTATTTATCTATCTCTATTATATAATACTATATATTATATAATATATACTCGTACCTATATTTTATTATATTATATAATACAATACATAACAAAGTATACCTATATTTTTTACATATAACCAACTAATAGTGATATATGATATTATTCTTATAATATACTATATATTTAGTATATAATATATATATAGTATATATTAATATATATATATATATATATATTAATATTATTACCGTTATATATATACTAATTCATATTATACTATAGTATATAATTATATATTATATAATATATGTATATATAAAAATCAGAAAGAAATAGATCACGTTAAAAAAAACTTATTGCTTTATTTAAATGGTACATAATATTTAAGTCATCTTTCTTCAAAAAATTCCTTATTATTAGCATGTTAAAAGTATATGTTATACCAGTATTATCAAAGTAATAATTTTACTTTCAAAAGGAAATGTTCAAAAATATCGACTTTAAAAAAACAAATCTACTCCTGTTTCAGTTTAACGGTAACGAATCAAGATTTACACGTCTCACTGAAAAATTTTCTTTTGCAATTTTAGAAATAATGTTATATATTAAGTCAGTTTCAGTGATGTATTAGAATATATAATATGTTAATTTAATTTAAATTTGATATTTCACGATCTTGCTCAGGATTGTCATTTTCGAGTTTTCCCATAGTTAAAATTGTACACATTTTTGAAGACTTTTGGATAATTCGGCTTGTATGCCAAGTTAGAAAATAAATTAAAATAATTAAATGTACACTGTTTTTTTTCTTGACCTGGCACAAGTATAGAATATTGATCATGGAAAGGTAATCATCGTGGTGAGTATGTAAGAGAGAGGCTTATACTATGTATACTATATACTTATATAATTATATCATATATTATACATATTGTGTATAATATATATTATATAATATATAATATCTTATATATATAATATACTATATAATTATATAATACTCAAATATTTAAAAAAAAGGTCACACTAAAATTTTGAATCTGATCTTCCCTGACCAATCTGCAAATTTTCCGGTGCCTGACCAGAAGTGTCGTATTTATCTGGTGTTTAATATCTACTTACATCTATTTTACTGCAGCCGATATTACTAAATATTCAACATCAATTATTGAGCAGTAAGAATGGAAGTGTGCAATCATCCATGAATGATTGAAAATATTTCTTTTTTTTTTCTTTAGCTTATTGTCAGCCATTACCTTACCCATAGCCGTCCCGCAAAGCACCTCCTTTTTTTGGATTTTTTCCAAAAGAAAAGCAGTTTTATTCTATACAAAAGAGAAAAATAAATTAAGCTTCACATAATAGCCTAGCGTGAACTTAGCGTCCACTGTCAAATCACAAATTCTAAATGGGAGATTAGCTAACAGTCTTCTCAGCATTGAATTTTTGATTGGGTTATAGCGTCTTCCTTCTGTTTAAGCCTTCGTTATTAACATCCTTTCTCCTGCTCTTCCATAGTCCTTATTGATGTTGTGATGGATAAGTTTTCTTTCTGTTCAACCTTCTTATTCTCTTCTTTTCTTTCTGTTTTGACTCTTTTGAGATGCTTTTTCATATTCCTATCGGGCAGCTCTTACATATTGTCAATTTTTTGATGGTGATTAGTGAACGTTATTGAATCTTTCATGTAGATCTAATACGCATTGTGCACTGGTTTCTTTGAGAAATCAGACACAGTTTCTTTCTAGATTCCCTCACTACAATGTCAATTAATTTATGAATACCCCTTCCACTGTGCATTTCCATGCAAAAATATCAGTCCCTATTTAATAACATTTGCCCACAATTCACGTATATCCATTTAGTATTTCCGAGGTGCTAATGAAGAAACAACCTCTTCCACAAGTCTACTTAGCAAGGACATATCACCATCCAAAAATATTTTGAGAGATATTTAAATTACAGGTCAGAATGAAGCATTCACGCAATAGTAAGTAAGCTGCTTTTTTCTTCTCAGCACGCAGAAATCTGGTCGATTTCGGTTACTTTGGTGTACCAATGCCTTCTTAGCAAATAAATCAAATTCGTTGTTTCCTGTGTTTGCGCTGGATAAAAAACACCCATTAACTAGGATCCAAGGATCGAGCAGCACTTGGACAGGCTTGTACTTACAGCGGACATTTTTCTAATATCTTCTCTCTGTCATTTAGTTTGTACACCAACTGTTCTTTTCGCACCACTCTTTAAGTCCACACATGTACCACTCCACCTATACAACATTGCAATAACTTTTTCAACTCCAGCCTTAGATGTGGGCGGCGAACCTTATCAAAAGCTCTTAGTAAAGTTCTACACTATAACACATATTCAAGTCGGATTCCTCGGTACGCGAGGTGCAGTCAGTATGTCATTCCATAAATTCTAAAGAAGGAGTTTGTCTGAATTGACCTACCCTTTCTGAACCGTGCTGGTGCACAGGAATTACCTTGGTATTCTGCTAACATAGCTCATAGAACCAAACGCTCCTTATTCCAGAACCTTTACAACCAGAGATGTTAAGCTAACTGGCATATAATTTCCAAATCTTACACTTATACCTTTTCTATAATAGGGCACCATATGGCCATCTTCAAGTCATGCTCCGGCTACGCTCGATCTAAATGTTCAATAGCATCGCTTAACAATCAAATATACAAGTGCACTTCGATGCAATGCTACGGCTAACTAACCCTCCTTTTCAGAATTCCTACCATCATACCTACCATCAGAGGCCCTGCATGTCTTTACTTGGGTCAATATGACTAATAAACCGTTGTCTACTCTTTTACGATTTCAATTCGAAATATCTGTAAGTCTATTTCGTTACATGCAGTTACAAGAATATTACAGTCTTCCATCATTATTGGCTTCCCTCATGTAACACACTGAAGCAAAATAAGATTGAGGCTTGAAAATGCTTGACCATTCATTAATCTGAATCGGCCAAATTTGTTCATCAGATTTTAATTGGAGCCAATTGTCTATGCACTAAATTTAAAAGCTAAAAAACATTCTTCAGGCCCTTATTAGTATTTCTTGCCTAGCAGACTTGGTAGGCGTCACCATTGGTTAAGTTCATTCTATTTTCTCCGCTATAAATTTTCTGATTCTTTCCCTATTACTAACCCTCTTGAATATTTTAAAACATCTCCGCTTTTCATTACATTGTCTCTTCTCTCTCTATGTATCACCCAAACAAGGTTTTCTCTTGCCACCCGTCAATGGAGTTTATCTGTTAAAACATTTACTGACCTGAATATTTTCATGTTAAAAATTACTTAAAGACTGTTCCCACATCATAAAACAGTTTTGGTCTTTAAATCTTGCTATCCCAGGTTAGTTTATACTAAGATCGTCATCGAATCCGGTAAAATCGCCGCATTTCAGAAAATCTCAAATCTTTTCCTTACTTAACTGTGCAATTTGGGCCCAGGATATACATTAATATTAACTTTACTTATAATGTTCATGGCTCAGCTAAGTCCTAATTCTCACCTCAACGTCGTAGACTTCATCCACGCGATACTGTTGCATCGGTTTAGTTAATATCTAAGTCTAAGTAGTTGCATAGTCGTCATCTTGTGGAGTCTGGGACGATCTGGAGATCAAAAACGTTACCTAGTTTTAATTTATTTGGAAGTGCAGAAACTCACTATGGTCAATGTGGATAGACAAGGAAATCCAGAATGGGTTTTTTCACATAAAGACCGGTGAAATAAAACTGGGGAAATTGTTAATCTTTATCATTCTTCGCTTTCGCTGTCTTTCAGAAATACATGACAATTTCATAGTTAATTTTAATTGGTTTGTTTTCAAGTCCTATTTTTAAGTTTCTTGCTAACAGTAATGCCAAGGACTCTGGGAGTCAGAAGAAAACCTAGGAGAAATGAGATGGACTGGAAGTCTCAGAATGTCTAAGCGGCACCACAATGTAAAATTAAAATACTACTCAGTGATGCATTAGCAATAAAAATTGACACAAGAATACAAGTGCATCTAGAAAAATCTATTGTAAGGCGGTTGTCCAATATTACTGGCAAATCTAGTGAATCAACTTCAAGTGCTAACCGTTGGAAGTATGCATCTTACAGATGTAGAAGGAATGGATTCACCTACTTTTTTATATTGGAATCATTACACATCAACAAATAGAAAACATGATTATCTGCTATCTGACAGCATCAAAACTCCAAAAAAAATCTGCCTAAATACCTACATTATAATACGGCACTGCCAAAGGAATTCTTGATGCAAAAAAATTTCAACGTGTCTCCATTTCATTGATTATGCTAACACCCGTCTCCAATTTTTATTCATTAGAATTTGAGATAGATACTTGTTGAAATGATAACAAAACCTTAGACCCTGAGTTACTCCTACAACCATCTCAAAAGATCTAGCAGCGTCCACCTTTGGACATGGTATCATATATTATATCATATATATATTTATATGATATATATGTATATATACGTATATATATAATACGCGTATATACATAATATATAATATATATATATATAATTAATTGTTATTAGCTATATATACAAATATTATAATATATAAATATGATTATGGAAACAACAATATGAATTTAAAAGCTGCGGTAAATACATTTCTCACAAAAGTAAAGAGTATAATTTCATGAGATTGTTCTCTTTGTGCTTTACTAATTCTTTCATAGCGAAATTATATGCATTTTTTTTTTGAAAAAACCCAAGTGGGCAACCCGGGTGCTCGTATTTTTCTTTCAAGTTTTTTTTTTATAAAAACCCGGGTGGCGTTTCTGTTCCGCAGGTGAGAAGCCCCATCATGCCCCTGCCAATGAACTGTCCAGGGAAAATTAAAGCACCATCTCGCCGCATTAACTGGACCTGATTACAGCATTTTTGTTATCGAATAGTCGGGCCTGACTGGTATCTATTTCTCTTTCATAGATTTCCGCGAGTCTAATTCTCGTATCTGCCAGCCGAGGTCCCGTATAGAAGAACTGCCCTATATCTAATGAGCTTTGCAGTCTTGGATAGAGTTCAAGATACATCCGTACCACACCATATCATATGATGATTCATTTTTAAGGTCAGTCATATGATAAGAGCTTTGAAGTATTTTGCTTTTTACAAGGAGGCGCACACCACCACCTCTCTTCCTCCTAACCGCGTAGTGTAAATAAATAAGTGGAATATGTCCCTCGCTTAATAATAGCATATTATACTGAAAGGAAAGTCTGCCATAAATCCTTCGATCTAACCATGTGCCTTTCAGTCTATGGCAAATAATGTCTAGATTCTCCCAGTACCGATTTACTTGGCTAAAACGATGCAGATGGACGGCTTTGCCTATATTCTAAGTCCCCTTGATCCACTAGTGTGAGCACGACCTTGATACTTCGGAAATTGCGGTGACTTCAGAGTGCTTAATTGTTTCATATAAACAAACTTAGTGCAAAACAAATCCATTTTGCAGCTTCTCTTTGTATCTAGATATTTATGCCGACCACCCCCATACGCTTACTGTTTTTTTGCAAACATGAGCCAACAGGACTCCGCCACCGCCGCAAACACCTTCTAGGCGCTCCGAGTTGAACCCTCCATTAGCTGCAAGGAAAGCAATGACTCTTCCACATAAATTCCAAATTTCTCTCCTTCAGAATCCAAAAACCTCAATATATTTTGATCAAAAACAATTCCTACTCCTTCATTACACCTAAAGCCCTCAAATTACTCCCCATTGTACTGACTCCATGACATCCCTCTCACTAACCATAGGCTCAGCAGGACTGTCGCCAGAATCCTGCACCTTCTCCTCCCCCTAAGCCGCATCTTCCCTGCTGTCGATTCCGTCCACGTCATTGCTGCATATTACATTCTTCTGACCCTTTCCATTGTCCTATATCATATTGTACCCACAATGCAGGCATCATCCTCTGAATCAACATTCTGTTAATAAACTCGTCTCAAATATCCGTATCCTACGACGTATCCACTCACTCTGGCACTGAATGAAACTCACTTCTCAATGTTTCTTTTTATTCTTTGGCAAGAGCTCCTCTCTAGGTCGATTGTGTTGTCAGGGGACTTCGCGCTGACTTCAGATAAGTGCCTTACCGTCTATTGAAATATGTCCATCACAAATATTTGGTGTCTTTTTAATTTAGATTTATCTGTATCTCAGTTGCTTTCTGTGCATAATGCACGAACTTTTTCCCAACTACTAATCTACTGTTTTTTAGGAAATTATATAAGTACGAAGTGTAGTAGGGAGGATATATATACTTATATTCTTTGTGAAGTGCGACCACATTATATATTCCTCGTCTGTTCACAATCGTTCGTCAACTCTAATGGATTTCCTTGTGGACAAGGATTAACACCTCAGTAAAGTAAGATACTTACTCTACTTGCTTCAATGAACTAACTGTCTTACATATAATTATAGAGGTTGTGTTGCTCCATTCTCTGATGACGATTTCTCTGTTATGGCTTGGTTATAGCTTCCTCTATCTGTTACAGCTCGCATCCCGCAGTTTCGGTCCTTGCCCTCAAGGGGCTACTTTGCAAAACACCACTTTGGTGGCGCAGGTTCTCTCCAACAATCCCCACCAGGGTGAGTTGCAAGCCATGCTCTTCATCATGCCGCTTTTTTTATGTTTTTCGTCGTAATGGAGCACCAAACTTTTTTCACAAATATGTTCACTTTTATTTTCTCAGGTTCTGCAGGTACTGGGCTGATGCCTCCAGTTATTCGACCATTTTAGGTCGCTGCCGACGGAGCGCCCGGTTCCCGCCTGCGCTGCGCATATTTCGCAGCGATGGGCGTCTCTACTTACCCCGTTCTCCATCACCAACCTTTGAGTCTCTTTCAACAACCTCCAGCTACAGTACTTTTCAATGCGCGACTGGGCACGTGCTGTATGCCCTTCGAGATCCTGCACCACAGACAGTGTACCAGTAGATGCTTTCATCTCCCTTTCGCACACGCTTTTACACAGCACAACCATCAGTTTCTTTTTCCGCTTCGTTTGTACATAGTTATTCTCGTCTTGAATTGAATTGAATCTGGAATTTAACCCCTGACGACTGAGCCTTACGACGTATCAACTCTGACGACCATTCTTGCGTTTGGGTCGTGACCAACCGCCCAATGAGGATTAAAGCATTACTACGGTGACGACATAGGACATCAGAACATTTACGATCTTATCACTCCCTCTTAACTTTAAGAGT
>JABUQX010111813.1:22500-30624 GCA_015478945.1 Trachelipus rathkii | reverse complement strand
TTTTGATGTCTTACCTTGTTTGACCATGATTTTTCGACCAACCTTGGTCTTCCATGGTTCATTTTTGCCCACCCTAATTTTCGACCAACCCTTTGGTCTTCCATGTCAAATTTGGCCCACGGTAAATTTTGGCTTCCTTTAGGGGCTTAGACCGTTTTTTGATGTCTTAACCTTGTTTGACCTTGATCGGGCACATCTACACACGCGCACGCCACACACACACACACAGATTACTTTACACCACAATTTACTTAACACACACAGATTTACTACACTCACACACAGATTTACTTACACTCACACAGATTTACTTACACTCACACACAATTACTTATACACACTATGTTCCTTATACACACATTCACTATGGCACTTACAACACACACACACACACACACACAACACACACACAGATTTATTACACTCACCACAGATTACTTACACACACACACAGGATTTACTTACACTCACACACAGATTTACTTACACTTCCACAGATTTACTTACACTCACACACAATTACTACATTCACACACAGATTTACTTACACTCACACAGATTTACGTACACTCACACCACAGATTTACTCACACACAGATTTACTATGACACTTACATTTTACCCATAGACAACTTACATTACCCATAGACACTTACATTATGACACTTATACACACTATGTCCCTTATACACAACATACACTATGACACTATACACACATCACTATGACACTTATATAAACTTACACTCACCCATAGACACGTACATTTACACTTATACACACATCACCATAGACACTTGGACGTACACACACACACACACACCTTATACACACATTCACTATTGCACTTATACACACATCACTATGACACTTACATTTACCATAGACACTTACATTTACACTTATACACACGTACAAAACACACTACCAACCCTTTTGTCTTCCATGGGTCAATTTGGCCCACCCTAATTTTTGGCCATCCTTAATTTTTCGGCAGCCCTAATTTTTCACCCACCCCTTTGGTCTTCCATAGGACATCTGAAACCAAATTTTCGCAACCCTTTGTATCCAGGCTGCAATTTTGGTTATTGTAGCTTTTTACCTTGTAGCTTTTTGATGGCTTTGAGGGTTCCCAATCACCGTAAGAAGTATCTAGTGATGTTCTATTAGTGTTCTATGATTATTCTATGAGTATTAGATGAGTGCCAGGTGAGTGCCAGGTGAGTGCCAATGAGTGCCAATGAGTGCCAAGTGAGTGCCAATGAGTGCCAATGAGTGCCAAGTGAAGTGCCAATAGTGGCAAGTGAGTGCCACATAGATCCAACTGAGTTCCACTTTTTTAAAGCCTTTTCTAGCCTCCCCTGAGCCTAGAATAGCCCTAATATGGGTATCTACCCCTAGGTTATAAAGTATGAGGATTCGATTGGTGTATATTTCAAGTTGCTAGGCTCCCAATCACCGTATGAGTTAGTCTTTTTCTAACTTTTACCACACTATATCACTTATACACAAATACACTATGACACTTATACACACTATATCACTTATACACAAATACACTATGACACTTATACACACATACACTATAACACTTATACACACATTCACTATGACACTTATACACACTATGACACTTATAAACACTTACACTCTCCATAGACACTTACATTATACCATATACACTTACACTTACACGCACACATAGACACTTACACTTACACACACACACTTTGATATTTTGATGCCTCAGCATTAAGGCCTCAGCATTGATGCCTCCTTTAGTGGTTCATCTTTTGATGACTCATCTTTGAGGACGTCATCTTTGATACCATCATTATTGATGATTCATCTTTGATGAATCATCTTTGATGCTCATCTCTACCCTCCATCAAAGAACAGAGTTAATAGTAGTTCTCCCCTAGTTCATAAGCTAACCACAAGGGTTCAGCATGAGCCCCACCCGCCAAGGCAGCCAACCCCGCACCCGCAGCTGTGCGTTCCCGCGCTCCCCGCCCGCCACGTGCTCCCGCAGGCGCAATATTCCCGCGCGAACGAAAAAAATATGATATCAATGTAAACCTTTTTAAAAAGATTTTCATTTCAAATATACTATGAGTCATCATTTTTATTTCATACTTAAACATTTTTATAAAAACATTTTCGAACCTAAAACTGTAACTCATCACAGACCTATTATTTTAACTCATATATTTATAGCATTATTTTTACTATACTTTTACTTAATACTTATTCAATTTATAAATTAAAAAATTGTATGTAAGAAGAAAAACCAGAGTGTCTGATATATATAAACATTTTAGTTTACTACAACTGTACGAAATTTATTAAAACAAAACATTAACATTACATACTTAAAGCAGTAAATCAGTAAATCAATAGAGGTGTACCTAACACCTAGGGGTGTAGGGCTTTGTTTTACTGCGTTACTGCTTTAACTCGGTTTACTGCTTTAACTCATATTTTTACTGCTTTACTCACATTATTTATTAAAATTACATAGCCTAAAGCAGTAAACAGTAAAATCAATAGAGGGATCCTAACACCAAGGGGGAAAGTATGCTTTGTTTTACTGACTTTACTGCTTTAACTTCTTGTTTTACTGCTTTAACCTCATGTTTTACTGCTTTAACTCATATGTTTTTACTGCTTTAAAACTGCATGCTTTACTGTTGTAACTCATATGTTTTACTGCTTTAACTCAGTATATTTATACATTCATACCTTAAGCAGTAAAGATCCCAGAAATCAAATTAGAGGTGTGACCTAACACCAAGGGGGATTAGTATGCTTTTTGTTTTACTGCTTTACTGCTTTAACTCTTGTTTTACTCTTTAAACTCACTGTTTTACTGCTTATTAACCTCATTGTTTTACTGCTTAACCATGTTTTAACTGCTTTAACTCATATGTTTTTACTGCTTAACTCATATATTTATTAACATTTGTTTTTTATTTGTTTTAATACTTTATATTTATTTATTATTATTTTTTATTATTTTTATTATTTTTTTTTTTATTTTTATTTTTATTATCTATACTTAGTGTTATTTACTTTCATGCCTATTGTTATTATTAGAAACACACCACACACACACACACACACACACACACACACACTACACACACACACACACACACACACTCGCACACAGATACTTACACACACACGATTACATACACACACAGATTTACTTACACTCACACAGATTTACTTACACTCACACACAGATTTACTTACACTCACACAGATTTACTTACACTCACACACAGATTTACTTACACACACAGATTTACTTACACACACAGTTTTACTTACACTCACACACAGATTTACTTACACACACACACACACACACACACGCACACTCACTTACACATATAACGTATAATTTATTAAAACATTTTATGTTTTAATTAAACACGTACATTATATTACTCATTCAAATATATCTAAAATTATTCAAAGTTCTTAAAACTTTATAATAAATCAATCATTATCTTTGAACAAAGAATTTATTATTAACTGTTAATACTTTTTGTTTATAAATTTTATAACTATCAAGTTTTAAAATAACTTTTACTAAAATTTTATGAAATTTTATTAAAAACATATATTTTACGTTTCTTAAACGCAATAAATCAGTAAATCAGTAAGGTAGCCCCTAGCAACCCCTCTACACCAAGCGTATGCCACGTTTGTTCAAGTTGACTTACTGCCGTTACATTCATCTTTAGCCATGTAAAATAAGTATAAAATAACAAAATAAGTTCTTCTTTACTAACATCATGTATTTTATTTAAATCATTCTAAGTTTTTATTTAAAAAATAACAATTATTTCCACTTACATTTATATTATTCGCTCGATGTTATCTAAAATATATTTCAAAGGTTTTTTAAATATAAATCGGATTTTCTTTATTATTATCTATGTACATTGCCAATCCATCACGAGAAAACACAACACCCGCACTCGTTACAGATACAAAACTGACCTCTCTCTGTAAAAATGTGTTGAAATAACTACTTTAGGCCAAATATTGGGATAAAACCTTTTGTACCCCGGGGCGATTTAGCCTAATTCCAGGTCCAAAATATATTCAAACTGACCTTTTTCTGTAAAAATGTGGTGCAATAACTCCGTTAGGCCTAAATTTAGGCCTAAATTTAGGGCAAACCTTTTTTATATACAGACGATTTAAGCCTAATACCAGGTCAAAAGGTAATTCCAGTATAGACAAGGATCGAGAATCCAACTTATAAATATATTCAAATTGAAACATGCTGGATCGTAAGATCCTTTAAGCAGTAAGCAGAAATTTACCTTTTTTGTGTGAGTTGTAAGTGTAAGTGTCTATGGGGTGCGTGTAAGTGTAAGTGTATATGGTATAATGTAAGTGTCTATGGAGGAGTGTAAGTGTTATAAGGGTCATAGTGTGTATAAGTGTCATATGAATGTGTGTATAAGTGTTATGTGTATGTTGTGTATAAGTGTCATAGTGTATTTGTTATAAAGCTGATATAGGGATAAGTGTCATAGTGTATTTGTGTATAAGTGATATAGTGTGTTTTAAGTGTTAGAAAAAGACTAACTCATAATAGGAAGCATCCAAGCAACTTGTAATATACACCAATTGAATCTCCTCTTACCTTATAACCTAGGGGTAAACACCCATATTAGGGCTATTCTAGGCTCAGGGGGAGGCTAGAAAAGGCTTGAAACTCAGTTGGCACTCAGTTGGCACTATGTGCACCAGTTGGCACTATGTGGCACTCACTTGCACTCATTGGCACTCACTTGGCACTGCATTTGGCACTCATTGGCAACTTCATTGGCACCTCACCTGGCACTCACCTGCACTTCATCTAATACTCATAGAATAAACATAGGAACACTTATAGAACATCACTAGATACTTCTAACGGTGATTGGGAACCATCAAAACCATTCAAAAAAGCTAGCCAGGTCAAAAAAGCTACAATACCAAAATTGACCCCTGGAATACAAAAGGGTTGACCGAAAAATTTGTGTTCTCAAAATTGCCCCCTGGAAGACAAGGTTGTCGAAAAATTCAGGGCTGCCGAAAAATTAAGGATGGCCAAAAAATTAGGTGGGCCAAATTGACCCATGGAAGACCAAAAGGGTGTAGTGTGTTTGTACGTGTGTATAAGTGTAAAAGTAAGTGTAAGTGTCTATATGTGTGTATAAGTGAATGTGTGTATAAGTGGTATAGTGAATGGTGTATAAAGTGTGTGTGTGTGTGTACGTCCAAGTGTCTATGGTGAGTTTAAGTGTCTATGGATATGTAAGTGTCTATGGGGTGAGTGTAAGTGTATATAAGTGCATAGTGAATGTGCTGTATAAGTGTCATAGGTATGTGTGTATAAGTACATGTGTGTATAAGTGTCATAGTGTAAGTGTCCATGGGTAAATGTAAGTGTCATGGGTAAATGTAAGTGGTAAGTAACTGTGTGTGAGTAAATCTGTGGTGAGGTAAGTAAATCGTGTGGAGTGTAATAAATCTGTTAGTAGTGTAAGTATAATCTGTGTTGAGTGTAAGTAAATCTGGTTGTGTGTTGTAAGTAAATCTGTGTGTGAGTGTAAGTAAAATCTGTGTGTTGTGTGTGTAAGTAAATCTGTGTGAGTGTAAGTAAATCATGTTGTGTGTGTGTGTGTGTGTGGTAAGTTCGATAGTGAAGTGTGTATAAGGACATATAGTGTGTATAAGTAAATCTGTGTGTGAGTGTAAGTAAATCGGCGTGTATGTAAGTAAATCTATGTGTGTGAGTGTAATAGATCTGTGTGTGTGTAAGTAAAATCTGTGTGAGTGTAAGTAAAATCTGTGTGTGTGTGTGTGTGTGTTGTGCGTGTGCGCGCGTGTGTAGATGTGACCGAAATATCAAGGTCAAACAAGGTTAAGACATCAAAAACGGCTAAGCCCCTAAAGGAAGGACAAAAAAATTACGTGGCCCAAATTTGACCCGGAAGACAAAGGTTGTTGCGAAAATTAGCGGAAGGCCAAAAATGACCCATGGAAGACCAAAGGGTGGTAATCGAAAAAAATCATGTCAAACAAGGTTAAAGACTATCAAAAAACGGTAAGCCCTAAAGGCGTGAGCCAAAAATTACCGTGCAAAATGGCCCATGGAAGACCAAAGGGTTGCCGAAAAAATTAGGCTTGCTCAGAAAATTAGGGTTCTCAAAAAAATAGGTTCTCAAAAAAAATTAGGGTTCTCAAAAATTAGGGGTCTCAAAAAATTAGGTCTCCAAAAAAATATGGTCTCCAAAAAGATCCGAAAAAATATTAGGGTTCTCAAAAAATATGGTCTCAAAAATAGGGTTCTCAAAAATTAGTCTCAAAAAATTAGGTCGGCAAAAAATTAGGGGAGGGGACACTTACAACGTGGCTGCGCAACGTTTGGCGCAACCCTTCTTCGAAGTGTTCAAAAAATAGGGTCTCAAAAAAAAAAAAAATTCTCAAAAAAATTGGTTCTCAAAAATTTGGGTTCTCAAAAATCCGGGTTCTCAAAAATCCGGGTTCTCCAAAAAAACCGGGTTCTCAAAAATAGGGTTCTCAAAAAAGGTCAAGCCAAAAAAAAAAGTTAAGGTAAAAAATTCAGGTTACAAAAAGGTCAAGGCCAAAAAGGTCGCGTCAAAAAAAGTCAAAAAGGGCGCTGTCACTTTGGCATGCAATATGGCCTCCTACTACTCCACCTTAACCCAGTCTTGGTGAGAGAAGGTGGTTATGATGTATTATATATATATATATTATATATATATATATATATATATATATAATATATATATATAAATATATATATTAATTATATAATATATATATATTATAATATAATATATATATATATATTTATATTATATACTATTATATATATATATAAATATATATATATTAAGGGAATAACAAAAATAAGTAAAGCAATGAAATATTGGGTGAACCACTTTTCTGAAAAAAATCCCCTTCAAGCCAAAAGAAAGAAATAAGTTAAATCTAAAAAAGCTAAAAGGAGACAGCTCCTAAGAGAACAGTTTAAACAAGAAAGGTAAAAAGGAAATTAATTGAATAATAAAATGACAAAAATATAAATTTAGCAACTTCCCACATAAACAAAAAAAATAAAGGGCCCCCATTAAAAAAATATATATGATATATATATAGTATATAGTATATATATATATTATATATATATATATATATATATATAATTATATATATATTATATATATATATATATAAATAAATATATTTTATTATAATATATATATATATATAATATATATATATATAATATATATTATTCTGCCCCAGCCAAGAAAATTAATTATTTTCAAATCCACACAAATTAACCATCAATGAAGATGGTATTGCAATCTATCCAGAATTTTCTTGTTGGCATACTCTTCTTTCATTTGTACAGAGTGTCCTATTGGGATCGAACCATATATATTTCTGTTGAGCCGAGTGACACCCATTTCAAACTTCTTTTACTTACTGTCAATAAAAGAGTCTCATGCACTTGAATTCAGTATGCTAGCAGTCCCATATGAGAAGAATCCTTTCACCATCATTGCCAATAAACAAAGTTGACCATCTGAATGGAAATACTTTCGCAGTGCTGCTTCTCTATTACTAAAGGAACACTATGCCAGGGTCTGCAGTATTCCTTTCTCATTCAGCTGGAAGCCAACAATTCAGCACATTGCTTTGGCAAAAAAAATCTCATGGCAGATCATTCAATTCAGGCTGACTAAACATAGCAATTGTATCAGAATCTGCAACAGATGGTATATTCCGGTCAGAGCATCATCCTCATCATCTGTAGAAGAAGGTAAACTGATATTTCAACACAATCTCCGGTAGCCAGTAAATACAGACACAGGTATTTCTTCACAGTGTTCAACTGGTCGTCTGTTGTAAGTGGTATTTGTTTGACTTATTGAAACATTTGCATTGACAAGGCAGAAGTACAGTCATCCAAATTGTGTGGCTCTCTCAATCATTGGCCCACCACCAATTTCAGCTAGCCTTTCTCACCTTAGACCATGATCGCAATGTTTCAACACCGTTTTGCAACACTTTGTGAGG
>JABUQX010111812.1:2500-5000 GCA_015478945.1 Trachelipus rathkii | reverse complement strand
ATTTCCACAAAAGTTTTAGTTTTATTGCTATAATTATGTACCCAAAAGTGATGCCTTAAAAGGCTCGACAATTATAATATATATATATATATATATATATATATATATATATATATATATATATATATATATATATATATATATATATATATATATATATATATATATATATATATATTATATATATATATTATATATATATAATAACTTATATATATATATATATATATATATATGTAACAATATATTAATAATATAATAATATAATATATATAAGAATGGGATAAATAAATCAATATAAAAATATATAATATATATAAATCAAATATTGTTATTGATCACTAATAATACATACATATATATATATATATATATATATATAATAATAATATATATATATATATATATATATATATATATATAATATATATATATAATAATATATATATATATATAATATATATATATAATATAATATATATAATATAATAATATAATAATACATAATAATAATAATAATATATATGTATATATACCACGGTATCTGCTATATATATATATATAACATATAACTATATTACAAATATGCTATATATATATATATATATAACCAGCAACCTTATATTGGTGAGTAACTCTGTATATATGGAATTACATCCCAATGGGATTTTGGTGTGTATGGTATTTCCCATGACATGGCTCGCCTTTCTCTTTTGTGTTCATATACACACTCCACTTCCAGACAACACCTTACAGATATTACCTTATATCCCTGTGTGTGGAGGAGAAAGTATTGCCCACAGCGTATGTTCTGCGAGTAGTAGAAGGTGATTAAAGATACAGTGGTAGTTGGGTTAGCTGCTCACTACCACATATCTCTTGGTAGGTATGCAGGCATCGGACATGGCTGTGATCGCCGTAAGCGACCATGTATCTTTCGGCAAAATTATATGAATCGTATGGGTGCATGGAATGTCAGAAGAATAAATGTTAAGGAGGAGAGGAGAGAGGTGATGGATGTATTTAGAAAGGGTAAATTTGATTAAGTCGCTGTGACTTAAACAAAAATGAAAGAAAATGGTGAAGATGGATGGTGTGGTGGAAAATATGTGTGTACTAGAGTGAAGATGAAAGATAGGGGAGAGAAGGAGTTGCGATTTTGATAAGTGACATGTGGCATAGAGCTATAGTGGACTTTGTTTGTGTGAGTACAAGAATTCTAATGGTTAAATTTAAGTTTGAAAAGATCAAGGTGTGTGTTGTTTTACGTAACATATGGTCCATCTGAGGGTGATGTTGAAGAGACTGCGACTTTCTGGGATAATCTGAATGATGTTTTGGATTGGGTGAGTAGGAGCTTCAGATTGATTGTGTTGATTGATCTAAATGGTTGGATAGGTGGTCAGAAAAGGGATGCAATGACGGGTAAATTTTGGATGACGGGAAAATATGAGAATGGTAGGAAGGTGATTGATTTCTGTGAGGCAAGAGGTATGTGAGTAAGTAATACTTTCTTCAAACACAAGAGTATCATAAGCATACTAGAGTTGGTGTAAGTACAGATGGTATTGAAGTGAAAAGTATGACTGATTTTGTGTTGGTGGAGAAGATGTTGAAGAATGTGATGGATGTTAAATCAGTGAGGGGGCTGGGGATGGGATTATCGGATCAATATGTTGTTTTATGTAAGATTAAGTTACTGAGGGCTTGGATGGAAAGGAAAGAGATAAGGAAGGAAGTGGGAAGAATTAAGAGTGAGAAGTTAAGTGAAAAAGGTAATAAGGAAAAGTATTTAAGAGCGCTTGCAAGTAAATCAGTTGAATGTAAACAAGATGAGGCTGAACAAATCTGGACACAAATGAGGGAAGCCCTTGTTAGAAGAGCAAGACAAGTATGTGGATGTGATAAAGTAGGAAGTAAGAATCTCAACAGAGAATTGTGGAATGAAGAGGTGATGCAAGCGGTTAAATGTTAAAAAGAGGCTTGGATGAATGTTCTAAAACCAAATGATGAGGACTCAAAATAAAGATGTTTGGGATTATATAAGGAGAAAAAAAGGAAAACTAAAAGTTGCATACGTAGGATGAAAAATGAGGTAAATGAACAGTTTGGAAGAAGGATAAATGGGGATTTACAAGGAAATATTAAGCTATTCTGGAAGGGGACGCGAAAGGTTAAGACAGAACAATGAATAAGGATGGTGCTTTCGTAACTGATGAAATGAATGTGAGATGAGTGTGGAGGGAACTCATCAAAAATCTGCATAACATTGGTAGTAATGAAAAGATGATAGTGAATGTGTATGGGTTTGATGGTGCAAGAAGAAATAGGTATTTTATGGATGAGGTAATTAGTAGGGAGGAGGTAATGAGTAGGGTGATAAAGTTGAAGAATGGTAAATCAGCAGACATAGGTGGAATCGCTGGTGAAATGATCAAGATTAAAGGCTAGATAGGGATTGAATGGATTTGGGAGTTGTGTGTGGTGTGAAGAAAGACGT
>JABUQX010111811.1:0-26528 GCA_015478945.1 Trachelipus rathkii | reverse complement strand
GGCCATGTGAATGTGTACAACCAACTAACAGCTATCATATGGAGGTTATGTCATAAACCTACAAATGCGTAACAAAGTGTAGTGAAACGTATAACTTCAGAGGGTTTGTTTAGTCAATATATTTGGAACATGCCACGTGACCAGTATACGCAAGACGAAAAGCGTGACATGTTGGAGGTGTACATTACGCAAAACAGGAATGCTCGCACAGCTGCTGCAGAATATGGACAACGTTATCCACATCGACGACCGCCGAACCACATGGTATTCCATAGAGTTTACAGACGGTTTCAAGATGCAGGGTCGATAGTTCAACCCCCTCATCACATACGCGAGGGGAGTCGTGTCCGTACATTCGACGTCAAACTGGACGTTCTGCTATACACCAATGAAAATCCAACGTCCTCATTACGGCAGGCTAGTTCGGTCTTGGGAATATCGAAAGAAACCATAAGACGGATTCGTTTTTGCATACAACATGTATCCATATAGGCCATCCAGTGTGCATGGTTTGCATCGTGGAGGCCAAAAAGGGGCGGCTGGGATTCCTGGATGTCATTGATTGCCTTCTAATGGATGTACAAGACTTATTGGAAAATATTTTATGAACTGATGAAACTCGCTTTACCAATAACGGTATGTATAACAGGTGGAACTTCAGACATTGGGCGGAAACAAACCCCCATATAACATTCACTAGCCATCTCCAGGTCTCATACTCAGTCAACATTTGGTGTGATATACTCAATAGTAGGATTATCGGGCCTTAGTTCTTCGAGGGAAATTTGACAGGACAGCGTTACCTCCATTTCCTGCAGACCATCCTTGTTGACCTCCTGAGTGATATACCTTTAAGAACACAACGAAGAATATATTACTAACATGATGGGTGCCTAGCACATAATGCAGCTATAGTGACGACCTACCTCGACAGAACCTTTCCTGGAAGATGAATCGGAAGATCTGGTCCATTTCCCGACTTAACACAACTGGACTACTTTCTGTGAGGGTATCTCAAACATACCGACCGTGTACGCTGGGTTTAATGACCCATTAACCTCGCCCGATGATCTTCGCCGTCGAATAATCAACGCATGTAGGGGAATCAACCCGGCTTCACTGTCATTGGCATGCAATGAAACCTGGCGCCAGAGGGCTGAGGCATGTATTCGCGTGGATGGAGGCGTCTTCGAACAACATTTTTAAATACTGTATGTACAAGTTGACATGACCTGACGTTCTTTTCCCTTCTTGCATGCTGTGGATAAGATTCAAAGGTGTAAATTTGTTGATACTATTAACAACGTTATTACATTACATGTATCGATATTATGAGCTGCCTTGAATACCATTGTTTTCTTCAACCTTTTCACATTCACGTTTAAAACTATTGTTGGTAACATTGACGCGTTATGGGTACATTGCGTGGAAACGAAAAACCGTATCGAAAAAATGTTGAGAGGAAGAGCCCACCTCATTTTTTATGTGCATTTCACAGAAGCCATAAAAAATATATCATCCCATTCGACATTCGCATGTTTGTGCGCGGTTTTCGTATTGCGCGTGCGCAGACACAAACGTAACATATTCCATCCTCCTTAATGAATTAAATAATCGAACTTATATTCTTACACATTTTCATACTTAAACATCTCGTACGGTGATGCACCATATATATATATATATATATATATATATATATATATATATATATATATATATATATATATATATATATATATATATATATATATATATATATATATATATATATATATATATATATATATATATATATATATTATTAGTATAGATTAGGAGTTCCACATATTTTCTTAAAAGTTCTTTGTCCAAATTAATATATCGATATGTATATTTAATATTAATTATAATATATAATATATAATAATATATAATAATAATAATATAATATAATAATATGTAATATAATATAATATAATATATAATATAATATACGTAATATAATAGTAATATATAGACCTATATATACATAGATAGCATTTATTTTGGACAGAATTTTCAGAAAATATATGGAGCCTGTGCTATACCTTACCATTTACCGGTATATATATATAACAGACTGCCGGATATCCGACCGGATATCCGGCCGATATCCGCATCCGGTTTTGTCTCTCACCCGATATCCGGAAAACTGGCTATCCGGCTACTCCACTATCCGGCCTTCATCCCTAATATATAGAGTATATATATATATATATATATATATATATATATATATATATATATATATATATATATATATATATATATATATATATATATATATATATATATATATATATATATATATATATATGTATATAGGCTATTTATAGTGGTTGACTTCAGGAGCGAAAATCAATAATTAATGTATCGTTATTTTAATAATTTTAGGCTAAATACTTAAATTTTTGGGTAAACTAACCTAACCTAACCTAACCTAACTTAACCTAACCTAACCAAACAACCTAAATTAACCTAACCTAATATTAACGGAGTCAACCACTTATAAATGTCATTATAGAGAAATAGTATATATATATATATATATATATATATATATATATATATATATATATATATATATATATATATATATATATATATGTGTGTGTGTGTGTGTGTGTGTGTGTGTGTGTGTTTGTTATCACCAAGTGAGACAATGAATAAATCAATTAAGTTACACATATATCTAACAAAAAAAAATTCAAAACTGACGGAGTCGTAAAACAGAAGAGGTCATATATATATATATATATATATATATATATATATATATATATATATATATATATATATATATATATATATATATATATATATATATATATATATATATATATATATATATATATATATATATATATATATGCTCAGGGGCATAGAGATATATATATATATATATATATATATATATATATCCTCTTCTGTTTGAACGGCACTACTATTTTTGGTGCAATTAATTTTTTTTATTAATTTCTTTAATATGGAAATAAAATTTTCCGATGGAAGTAGTAAGCATGTAGGGCCTAAGAGAGAGAGAGAGAGAGAGAGAGAGAGAGAGAGAGAGAGAGAGAGAGAGAGAGAGAGAGAGAGAGAGAGAGAGAGAGAGAGAGAGAGAGAGAGTATCGCACTATGTCTTTGTTTAAAATGAGTTTAATTAGATTATTTTTTTGTTTATTTGTCTGTAACTGAAGTTTAAATGATTTGCAGTCAAATTTTTATTTATTTTTTTTTTTTTTTTTTTTTTTTTTTTAAGTTTACGATAACGTAAGGTTGGGTATGTTATGTTATGTTAGGTAATGTTAGGTTAAGATAGGTTATGATAGGTTAGGTTAGGTTAGGTTAGGTTAGGTCAGGTGAGGACCGTGATGTGGGGTTAGGTTAGGGTTATATAAAATAGGTTCAGTTACGTTAGGTTGGGTACTTTAGAAGTTATTGTTTGGTTAGGTTAGACTAGCAGGAAAAAGTCAAAAAAATACTAAATAATGTAGTTTTACATAAGTAGTGATGCTACGTTTTGAGCGATGCCAGCCTTTTCGATATGAAGGAATAGAGTTATAGGTCTGAAACTTGGAATATAATCTATATATGGGATAAGGACGAATCCGTGTAAATTTCAAGTCTGTAGGATGTATATAGAGGGGGGTCGCCCCCGAGAGCGAAGGTGAAATATAACGCTACGCCCTTGTGTGTGTGTGTGTTGGGTGAGTAAAGATTAGGCTTAACGATTTCCAATCGAGCAGGTGGACCACAGGCGAGTTTTGGTGGCCGTAGGTCACCCCTAAGGGGGTGTTACCCCCTTAGCGCCAAGGTCAAATTCGTCCTGAAAACCTTGTTAGGCTTAACGAATCGGAGTGAAATTTGGATGTGAGTTATATGATGACCACGTCTCCGACGAGATTACGTCCCTCTGCATCCTCCCCTGGAAGGGGGGACGCGGCCCCACAAAAAATTAAAAATAATCGTAGAAGATTGAAACTCAGAGAAAGGTTGAAGGAGACGGAGTCGGAGACGGAGACGGAGTTGGAGTCGGATTCGGAGACGGAGTCGGAGTTGGGTTCGGTTTCGGACCCCACCGGAGGGGGGTCTCAGTTTGAAAAAAAGAAGAAGAAATGCATGGAATGCAAAACAGAGGAAGAAGAAAGGAAGAAGAAGAAAGGAAGAAGGAGGAGGAAAGGAGGAAGGAAGAAGGAAGGAAGGATGAAGAATGAGGAAGGATTCAGAATCGGTAGTGGCACCGGTGCTGGAGCCGGTGCGGTACCGAGTTAATAAACAGTCGTATAACAACAATGCTGGTGTCCTTATAAGGGTTATCGAGGTCGTAGAGTTCGAATATGCTGGTTATAAGTCCGTATAGGGTGTCTAGGACCCCCCATTAAGGGGGTCCCGACTGAAAAAAGAGCACAGCGTACAAAAAACAAAGGAGGAATGAAGAAGGATGAAAGATGAATGAGGAAGGAAGAAGAATGGAGAAGGAGGACTAGAAGTTGACAGCAGCACCGGTGCTGGCTCCGGTGCGGTGCTGAGTTATTAAATATTAGTGTAATGATGCAATATTGGTGTCCTTATATATTCTATTGGATCTGTAGATTTCGAAAATAATGGTTTCAGAACCATCAAGAAATAAAAAATAAATAAATAAATAAATAAATAAATAAAATTTCTTACACTTTTTATGTTTATAACTTACAAATTTACGTTTTTACATACCCTAAAGCAGTAAATCACTAAATCAAACCCCCATTCAAGCCCCATCCATCCACCCTCCTGACCATCTGTGATCTATTGATCTATTGATTAAGGTCACATTTCGAGTATCATTTTGAATAAACATAACATAAAATCAAGTTCTTTATACAAAGATCAATCAATATATGCTGACGTAACAAAGTTTTCACATTAATAAAAGCTTACTTAGCATCATCTGAACTATGAATATAACCCACAACGAGAAACCTAACACATCTTAAGCAGGAATAAACGGTTAACGTTAACAAAGTTCCACACTTAACACCAGTAAAGTAACTAACATAACATCCAAAAACGTAACTTATTCACACTTTGTCAAGCATGTCTCTAACATAACAATGTTAATTTTACATTAACATGGTAATATGTAACAAAAATTTACTATAACCTTGTGTAACTATCATACAGACCAACGAAAGTGTGCAGTCGTCACAAAAGTTTTCATATTAATAAAGTCAACATAACATTACCAGAACTAAGAATATAATGTACAACGGCAAACCAGACACATCTTAAACAAGAATAAAGGGTTAACATTAGCAAAGTTTCACACTTAACATCCGTAAAGTAACTAACAAGGCGGACAAAACGCAACTTATTCATACTTTGTCAACCATATCTCCAACATGACAATGTTAATTTTACATTAACATAGTAATATTTAACAAAAAATTCTTAGTTCTGGTAATGCTATGTTAGCTTTATTAATGTGAAAACAATGTTACGTTAGCATATATTCGCTGGCTGGTATATAAAGAACTTATTCTTGTACTATGTTATTGTTGCTGTTGTTGTTGTTGTTGTTGTTGTTGTTGTTGTTGTTATTGTTGTTGTTGTTGTCTACCGAGAATATATACCCTTTTGAACTGATGTGGTTCGTTTGTGCGTTGTATTCTTGTTTACTTTCTTCTGATTGGCTAAAAGAAAGAATCTCATTACCTATAAGGGTTGTTTACGCATACGATTTCCGTCAGTAGGCCATTTTTTCACTGTACTGACACGATGACATCTCCTCGTATCTCTACATCTGTTGTTGATATCTTCACGAGGAGCTTCGTTATTCCCAATGATGTGTCATTTATATTTAAGCGTAAACCAAATGGCAGTCGTTACGTTGCTTGTATTTCTGCCAAAGGGTCAAATAATAGACCTTTATTCGTTTGTGCTGATGGGTTCATCAAGATTATCGACATCGCTGCTGCATGGGTAGAGGATAAGTGTTTGTTATCCGAGAGATCAACGTTTAGTGAAATATCTAACTGGGAAGACAACATAAGTGGTTAATAGAATAGACGTGGTGTTCTCGTCGTGTGACAATATTAAACCCTTGAGGTACGCCAATATTGGAAACCCGTCGATTGTGTGACCTTCATCGCACAGGTTTCACAGTTCGAACACCTGAAAATATTACAGCGTTGCTTAAAATAAAACGAATTAACATCGCATCTTAACGATGTTGACATTCTAATACATATAGCACATGGTGTAATCTATGATATTTACACCGAACATGTGGTTTCCGTATAATGCAGTATACAGGAATGCTTTAAACTATCAGCTTGGATGAGTTTACTTCTCTCTTGTATGAGAGAATGAGTGCTGCTGAATCAAAAATATGCCGAAAAATGGTTTAGTGTTGCTGAAGGCATTTATACTTACATTCTTTTAAAGGGTATTGAATCTTTAGAGAGATATATAGAACGTACCCAACTTGAATCCTATGTTCTCTGATTAGATGAATTAATATATTTAAAATAAACTTATGTTTTTATGTATTTATATAACGCTCTTTTCAATGAAAATTATATAAAAAAATGAAAACTTGTTTTACTTCCCGCTTATGTTCGCTTTACTGGCTAAGTTGTTAATGATAGCTGTTTATTCGGCTGGTTGATGTGTGTTAAGTCTGTTATGCTCATAGTTTAGCTTTACAGAGAGTAAAAACTTTACTTTGTTTGTCTTTACCCATTAGGTATTATGATGGTTAGGTAAGGTTATGCTAAATTTTTTGTTAAATATTACTATGTTAATGTAAAATTAACATTGTCATGTTGGAGATATGGTTGACAAAGTATGAATAAGTTGCGCTTTGTCCGCCTTGTTAGTTACTTTACGGATGTTAAGTGTGAAACTTTGCTAATGTTAACCATTTATTCTTGTTTAAGATGTGTCTGGTTTGCCGTTGTACATTATATTCTTAGTTCTGGTAATGTTATGTTGACTTTATTAATATGAAAACTTTGTCACGTTAGCACACTTTCGTTGGTCTGTATGATAGTTACACAAGGTTATAGTAAATTTTTGTTACATATTACCATGTTAATGTAAAATTAACATTGTTATGTTAGAGACATGCTTGACAAAGTGTGAATAAGTTACGTTTTTGGATGCTATGTTAGTTACTTTACTGATGTTGCGGATCTTTGTTAACGTTGACTGCTTATTCCTGCTTAAGATGTGTTAGGTTTTCGTTGTGGGTTATATTCATAGTTCAGATGATGCTAAGTGATTATTAATGTGGAAAACTTTGTTACAACAAAGCATTTTATATTACTGATCTTGTGGCAAAGAACTTGATTTTATGTTATGTTTATTCAAAATGATACTCGAAATGTGACCTTAATCAATAGATCAATAGATCACAGATGGTCAGGAGGGTGGCTGGATGGGGCTTGAATGGGGGTTTGATTTAGTGATTTACTGCTTTAGGGTATGTAAAAACGTAAATTTGTAAGTTATAAACATAAAAAGAATAAGAAATTTTATTTATTTATTTATTTATTTATTTATTTTTATTTCTTGATGGTTCTGAAACCATTATTTTCGAAATCTACAGATCCAATAGCATATATAAGGACACCAATATTGCATCATTCCACTAAAAATATTTAATAACTCAGCACTGCACCGAGCCAGCACCGGTGCTGCTGTCAACTCCTACTCCTCCTTCTTCTTCCTTCCCTCATCTCATCTTCATCCTTCTTCATTCCTCCTTTGTTTTTTTTTGTCTTTTCTTTTTTCAGTCGGGACCCCCTTAATGGGGGGTCCTAGACACCCTATACGGACTTATAACCAGCATATTCGAACTCTATCGATAACCCTTATAAGGACACACCAGCATTGTTGTTATACGACTGTTTATTAACTCGGTACCGCACCGGCTCCAGCACCGGTGCCACTACCGATTCTGAATCCTTCCTCATTCTTCATCCTTCCTCCTCCTTCCTCCTTCCTCCTCCTTCTTCCTTTCTTCTTCTTCCTTTCTTCTTCCTCTGTTTTGCATTCCATGCATTTCTTCTTCTTTTTTCTTTTTTTTCAAACTGGAGACCCCCCTCCGGTGGGGTCCCAGGACTCCGAAACCGAACCCAACTCCGACCCGTCTCCGAATCCGACTCCAACCCCGTTCCGTCTCCGTCTCCGACTCCAACTCCTCCTTTCTCTGAGTTTCAATCTTCTACGACTATTTAATTTTTTGTGGGGCCGCGTCCCCCCCTTCCTGGGGGAGGATGCAGAGGGACGTAATCTCGTCTCCGACGAGATTGCGTCATCATATAACTCACATCCAAATTTCACTCCGATTCGTTAAGCCTAACAAGGTTTTCAGGACGAATTTGACCTATGGAAACACGCTTAGGGGTGACCTATGGTCACCAAAACTCGCCTGTGATCCACCTGCTCGATTGGAAATCGTTAAGCTTCCACCTTACTCACACCCAACACACACAAGGGCGTATGTTATATTCACCTTCACTCGGGGCGACCCCCCTCTATATACATCCTACAGACTTGAAAATTACACGGATTCGTCCTTATCCCATATATAGATTATATTCCAAGTTTCAGACCTACAACTCTATTCCTTCATATCGAAAAGGCTGGCATCGCTCAAAACGTAGCATCACTACTTACATAATTTCCAAAAATTTAGCATTTTGTTTTTTAAAAGAAGAAAAATATAATGAAAATCATTTAAAATACTTTAATTTAAAATATTTTAGAAGCTTTAATTGAACCAAAGGAAAATTAAATTACTTTTGCGAGTTGCGGCAAATCATCTCAGTTTGTTAGTAGACTACAATGATCTATTTCAACTCAAAATGTTCAACATGGGTAGAACGTGTTTATTTCGCGCGTGAAAAAAATGCGTTATATTCATTTGCGACACTTTATTTTGATACTAACATTCGTAATAACACATTTTTAGTGTTTGTGAAAGTTTCATAAAAATTTATGAGGGTGAGAGTTTCTATTTCTTATTTTATTTGTATTTTTTCTAATTTATAATTATATATATATATATATATATATATATATATATATATATATATATATATATATATATATATATATATAGAAATATATATATATATATATATATATATATATATATATATATATATATATATATATATATTATATATATATATATATATATATATATATATATATATATATATATATATATATATATATATATATATATATATAAAGTGTATATATATATATATATATATATATATATATTTATATATATATATATATATATATATATATATATATATATATATATATATATATATATATATATATATATATATATATATATATATATATATATATATATATATATATATATATATATATATATATATAGTGAAGTGCTTTCTATGCCACTCGCCCTCACTTCGTGTGGGGGATTATTGAGTAAAAACCATGTTGTCTCCACTCTTTATTCAAATGGTGCATTTAAGACCTCACAATAAACAAAAGCCCATAATGACAAAAAGCTTGTAACTACAAGCTTGAACAAATTACAAATAAACTCGTCACAACAACCTGCGAATCAATTAATTATCGGTAATTACATGATCCAAATTTAATAGTTAAACAATCATATATAATAATGAATTCATATTATTAATTATATAGAATTATCATGCTCATCAAGATAAAGTAATTATAATATATTCATGAACAACATTATTAGTTATACATTAAAAATCACTTTATATTTAGTTACAAATTTATGGCACCATGAGCGAAAAATATACGGAAACTTTCAAGTAAAATTGTCATGCAATAAAAATGAACAAAACTTAATTAACATCGAAATTTTATACCACCGCTGAAAATAAAAGAATTATTAAGGGTGTTAATTACCTCCAACTTCTTTCTATTGAGGACCTCTTTGGAAACCCATAACACGCGGAATACACTTAGTATTCTTTAATATTTTACCTGTATTTTTTTTAAAAAAAGGAAAATACACATTGTAATAAAAAATACTTAAAATTATAAAAAGAGTATATATACAACTATATATATATATATATATATATATATATATATATATATATATATATATATATATATATATATATATATATATATATATATATATATATATATATATATATATATATATATATATATATATATATATATATATATATATATATATAATATGTATATACATAGGTACTTTAATGCATATACAGGGCTTGGGGAGTATTAGTAACTGGGGAAAAATATATTCTCTGCCTCGAACAAAATTCACGCCCCCCCTTTTCACTCTTTCTTTCGCAGCCACTTTTAAACCCCGAACTACTCCGTTCTACTGCGGCAGAGCTAATGCGGCTTGCAATTTTGTGAAGGAACCTGGAGGCTTCTCGCTTAGCTCTTAGTCATAAGGTAAGAATGCATAGAAGAACGTTCTAAAACGAAATTCATAGGAGAAATTTCACAACAAAGTTACAACCTTGGGATGGAGGTTACAGAACTTTGAGTCTTAGGGAAAGAGGTGTTTGAGGAGATGTGTGCCTTATTTGATATGTTACCATGCACGATTTGTTTGTAAAATTTAGGTGTTTCCTAGGGCGAGTCATGGCTTGTACCGTGGGATAATCTTAAAGAATTTGTGATGTTTGAACATGTAAAAGCTTTGGGCGTCTATTGCAACACATATTGTTGATTTGGATTGTTTGGCACACAAACTAATGTACCACAAAGGACCCCTCTCGCGAAAGGAATCTTTGTCAGAAAGATTTGTTTCAATCAACATAGGTGTGCAGTATGCCCAAAGAAGACAGCATACCTAGCATCCATTGAGATGGTAGTACTCGCATCTCTATGAATGGAGATGTGGGTGAGTTCATGCGAACAAAGATGGAAAGACAGGATAACCTGGTATTTGGTGTATGGGACTGCAAAGTGTAGTTTATTTGTTTTGCCTCCAAATGGAATAGTATTTGGGGACAAAATTCGCATATTAGTGTCGGTCTAAAATTAATAGATTCTACTAAATTCTTTCGATTTTCCAGGAAGTATTAGTTTTAAAACGCTTTTGTTTTCCTTTTGAAACTGTTTCTACTAGAGGCGGTTTTAATTGTTACTTTATGTTGCTTTAACCTATTTTAAAATTAATCATGCAAATGAAAGCAAATGTTAATAATGTTAATATCGCTAAATGACACCAACTACTTAAAAGAAAAATCAGTACTCAATAAAACTATGTTAGTTTTTCTGAGAAATATTCTAGCTTAATAGGCAAGGTTAGTTTTTCTTACAATTAAATGGTCGCCAGATCAAATTGATCAAGGTTTAAAAAACAAAGCGATAAACATTAAAGGTTATTGGTTAATTAAAACAAAGCATTGACTCAACTACAAGCGATTTTATAGCGGGTGCTAAAGCATTACAAAGCTAAACTCATTCTTTCTAAAGGTTATAAAAAGAAACTGAATTGTTAAAGTAATGGAGCTAGCATTATTATATAGAGCTTCCTGTTAAAACTATCTAGAAAGGAAATTAATTATCAAAAACTACTGAAGCTGTATAAAGCAAAGTCGTTAAAGTTAATGAAACTGTACAAAGAAATTAATAAAGTTATGCGAAACAATTCTCTCCATAAGTGAAAGAAAGACAATTTACATTACTCTCTTCCGTCTTTCGTCTATCTCTCCTTCGTCTTTTCGTCTATCTCTCTCCTTCCAAGGTCATTTACGGACATGTGACCGAAATTCACTGTCATTCCATCGTGCGAAACTCCCGTAATCCCCAACCGACCTTGGTGATCAGTTGAACAAAAAAAAACACGGGTGTGCATACGCACACACACAAAAAACATAAATATTATATATATATATATATATTATATATATACTATATATATATATATATATATATATATATATATATATATATATATATATATATATATTTATTATATATATATACTATAATATATACTATCACAATTGTTGATTATAGCTTAAACGAGCGTTGATTGCAGTAATCCCCAAACCAAATATGATCCGTTAACTTATTCTGTTTAAATTCCAGAAACTGAACGGATTAGCAAATAGTATTTCAATTGCCCCAAATACGTTATTTTTAAAAATTAAAAAAATAGCCATTTTCAATTCTGACAGGGCAATTAATCACGTACTTCGAAATCTGAAGGATTTTGAATAAAAAAAACCGGTGTTACTCTCCCGAATACCACGCTTTCTTTTTTTAAAACTGAGCGTGAGTGTTTTTTTAAGAAAACAATCAAAATAGGTACATTCTTAGTCTAAAAAGGCAAAAAAAAAAAACAATAACACGCAATTTCTATAGCAAAAAAACGTCTATTATAATCGTGTTCATCGGAACACTTAAAGCAATACTTGTAGGAAATAACTATATATACTATCTATTAGCTTGCTCGTCGAGTGGCCGTCCTCAACTGTGATGAGCCTCCTTTTTCTCTCTTTCGGAGGGCCGTCTCAACTGTATGAGCCTCCCTTTTCTGGAAAACTGCTATTTAAACCTTTGTTCTAAAAACTGTTATTAATAGACGAAAACTAGTTAAACGTTACGGATGCAACCTAAATACACAACTAAAGGGATACCGGGGAATAATTTACCCAAATAAGTAAACTTCCCTTAAAAGGACCTAACCTTTGAGTGTGGTAATTTACTCTGACAGGGAGATGAACCATCTTCAGTCTTTTAGGGATAATAACATTTAACCAACCTATGATTTAAATCTATAATACATAATATATAATATAATATATATATATATATATATATCATATATATATATATATATAATATATATATATATATATTAATATATTATCATATAATATATATATATACTACAATGATATATAATATATATATTATATATATATATAAAACTATATATATATATATAATATATATAATAAATAATATATATACTGATAATATATATTATATATATATATAAAATATATATATAACTAATATATTATTTATAATATAATACTATATATATATATATAAAAATATATAATATATATACTATATTATATAGCATCTCCTTCTTTATCAAAAACGTGAAAAAAACGCGCACCTAGAGGCAGTACTGCTTTCGGTTACTTTCAACAAGTATGGAAATTTAAACGATTGTCTGGTTACTTACAAGCATAATTTTATTTCTTTTCCTGACTGAAAAACTAGGCGTTGTTTCCATAATAGCAACTTTTTGTTGGAATTACACTGGCTTCTGGCTTATAAAAATTCGTGGCTTCCACTCCCAAACTATCTATAGCTTTGGGCCGAGTTCTTATGCTTGCGCTCGCACTATAATCTTAAAGCCACTGTTGCTTAATACTTCTTAGACACATGTCGCCCTATATATCTCTAAGCACTGTTGCTATATACTTTAAGCAACTTGCAATAACGGAGTTTCCGGACGCACTGGTACTTGCAACTGCCGGGAGCCTCCTTCGACTTATTTTTCTAATTAAGTCGGATTCTCGCTTGGCCACAATCTTTTCACTCGAATGTAAGGCTTGGGCCGGAAAACATTCTGTCGTAGATTGCTTGTTCATCTTCTTCTTCTTGTTCTTCGCGGTCCGTATCTATCCAACTATTTTCAGCTACATAGACCCTCGCTGCTCTTATTTCTTTTGAGAGAGTCTCCTGATTCTCCTTCTCTGCTTTCCGATACCTTTCAAAATCTTCTGGGCTTTTGAACGGAATGACCATTTGATCTACGTCTGGAGAAGGTCTCCATGAAGGGGCATTTTTACAGGTGGCTGTTGATTTTCTTTTGTGTGGCTTCCGACAATACCGGCAATAGGGAGAGTTCCATTTACATGCCTTTCCGGAGTGTCCGACCGATTCACATTCAAAGCACCAGTCCTGTTCCCTTAACTCTTCCTCGGTCATTCGTTGAAAAAATCCTCCGTTTCTACGGGAGACAAATTCTGGCTTGGTTTCTTTCTTCTCTTTATCTTCATATTTCTGTCTGTAAGAGGACCTCTTCGATCTCCTTTGAGAATCTCCATACCCCGTCGCTCTTTGGCTTGCTGGCTTATCTTTAGCTAAAAACACTCTGGCAGTCTTCTACTCTATCTGTTTTTTCGGATTAACTTTAAATAAAGCTCCTCTGGAAACTTGTGCAAACCTTTCTAACAGCTCAACTAGGCTGATATTTGCATCAAAAACTTTTAAAATCTTCTCTCTCAGTCTTTCACAATCCCTCCTCTCCCTGATACTCTCTAATACCTTAGTCGTTACCATAATATTTACGTGCTTGGAGGAGAACCCTGCTGCTGCGTCAATTCGCAAAAGATTTCACTGAAAACTTCCCACATGCGTATTTTTAATGCAAAATAAAGTTTGTAGTATAATTGAAACTCTTTGTAACGGTCAAAATTGCAGCAAGAAAGATCAAAAATCTGTCTTGCTGTCCGGTTTGTTGGTTAAAAGATCTAAACTGAGGAGGAAATCTTCTAAACTTAGACAACTAGAGAGGACGGGTCATTGAGTAATATGTACTGGCTTCGGACTCGAGCCTGCAAGATATCATGGACTTTGCGAAAGATATTTTTCGGTCTCTGTTTAAACGGCGCTAGCATACCGTAATCTTCATGTAGGGTCGAAACGTATTTCATTAAGCTAATTCCGTGCCAAAACCATTTAGTATTCAGATTAACCAAACAGGTTTGAGTCCATCCGGATCTCGGGAACGCGGTACTAATAGATTGACGGTATAAGGGAAAGCTGTTGTTGAATTGAGTGCTTATATAACCACCCTGCTTCCTGGGTGGATGCGGACCTTGACCCTGACTGCCCTGCCCTGGAGAGGCATACATCTGTGTTGGTCTCCGCCGGACCATCCCCAAGGGATGTTCCTGGAACTGTGCTGCTCCTAGGGTTCCGGGAGGGGAACGGGAGATCTGTCCCCATATCTGGTTAGGGTTGAATGGTCGACTGTCAAAACTTGGCTGAGTCATAGGAAAGTTTATTGTGCTCTTCCATGTATTCTTATTCGGCTTACTGGCGTAATAATTTCCATCACCGCTCCAATTTGCATGAGACTTTCGGTGAGTTGTGGTATGTTCTGTACCTGGCCCTACTGTGGGTTTCATCGTGTTGTCTAAAAGAACTGATTGCAGTGAAAATCTTTGAGCAGTGTCTCTCCGGGCAGTCTCTTCAGCTTGAGGATTGGGTTTTAAAGAGAAATTGTGTGCAAGGCTGAGTCTGGGAGGTACTTCTCCTGGGGGAGCTGTCCCCTCGGCTATCTTTACTGATTCCTCACTTGCCTCTGTCTCGAACCTTAATTCGGTTCGTTCCCTCCTTATCACCTCGAAATCCCCTTTATCTCTTCTCGATCGCTAATACCCTTATCTCATCAGAAAGTTGGCTCGTTGCCATCTCACTCAAAGATAAAACAAATTCTTTTTAGAAACAACAAAAAAACTATCGCTAAAAACGAAGTTAAATTAAATTAAACACCACCAAAAAACACTGTAATTAATTATTACCGCTCGCTAAAATTAGCACAAAAATGTTTAACTCACAAAAAAAAAAAAACACATAACTGCAAGTCAGCTTCGAATATGTTTTAAAATTTCTATTAAAAGAGCACTTCTTTAATTAGAAAAAACAAAGACACTTTAAAGTCTCGTTCATTTGCCTAAAGAAAAGAAAACAATTTAGTCTCGCTTCCGACTGTGTATATATATATATATATAATATATATAATAATAATATATATATATATATATATAGATATATAAATATATTATATATAATATATATATATTATATATAATTATATATATCTCGTATATATATATATATATATATATATATATATATATATATATAATATATATATATACTATAATATATATATATATATATATATACTATATATATATATATATATATATATATATATATATATAATATATAAATCTATATATATATTATCTCGTAAATATATATATATTAATATAATGATATATATATAAATATATATAATATATATATTATATATATATTATATTATATATTATATATATATATATATATATGCTGGCTTAATTAAATATATACCTATATCTTTATAATTAACCGCTACTTTCTTTACGCCCACCTTAACCTACATCTCTATAGATATATATACTTACTTACTCTTGAGCGCTACTCTACAAAACTATAATACCGTTTTTTTTTACCAAAAATAATAATGATAAAAAACTATATATATAGTATTCTATATCTCTATTTCTATCTCTTCCTTTCTTTTCCTACCGCTGACCGTCAACGTGCAGTGGTAAGCTTTTCTACGCTTGTGCGTAAACGAAGAAAGAGAAAGAAGGCGAGGCGAGTGCCGCGCCCATGTGTGGTCTTATGGCCCGAGGAATGCCCCGTAGAGACATTTCGCAAATCTTCGGGCGTGCACAACAAAATCAGAGCCCTGGTAGCGCCAAGGACTCGCAGCTCGGCGTTGCGGGCGATAGCAGGCCGAGCTCAACAAGAAAGAGAAACACAGTGCTCCTTCTTCTTCTCATATGACATAACAGCGTGCTATGGCAACGGAATAATGTGGAAAAACACGTACGCTGTTAGAATAACCCATTAAAAAGCATAGTAAGAAAGGTAATAAGAGGGAAAAGATAAAAAACTAAGGAAAAAGATGGAGAACACGACTATACACGGTACAAAAAAGTAAATATAATGAGGCAGCTCAAAAAGGGGCGCTCAGTAGCAAATAAAGCCGATATATATATATAGAGAATAGATCAGCTGAAGACAAAATAAAAAATACTAGGACAGAGCTAGTGAGCTAATCAAAATATAAGCTCAACTAGATAGCGTAGCATACCTCTCAAAAAATATATAAAATAATTAAGCGGGTAAGTGTGTAAGCTGACAAAATAAAGCGGGAACGTGGCGAGCGGAGAGCCCCCTCGTGTGGAGAACTGAATAATGATAAAAACTAGAAAAGGGAAGAGCACGTCTCGGAAAAAAGCAAGAAGAGATATGAAGAATCAAAAGTGGAATGTGGCAAAAGACGACAAGCGCGCGAAAATGAAGGAAAGGACAGGAATAGAGGGGGAAGTTACGAGACGAACAAGAAGCCGAGAACAGGAAGAAAAGAAGGGAAGAAAAGCGCGTGAGCGTGGGGGTGTAAAGTGTGGGGGCGACAAAGAAGAAGGTGAGGGAAAGGAAAGAAATAAAAAGAAGAAGAAAAGAGGCTAAATAAAATAATAAAGCAAAGATGAAGTCACTGCGGAAAAGAAAAGAAAGGCAAAAAACCAGTTTTAACTGGGAATCAACCTATAGAACAACAACCCGGATAAAGTTCCCCCACACACGCCCCATCACTAACTCCCAATAATTATTTACGAAACTTCTACCCTCGATAATTATTGCTGAAACGAGTTTACTGTCTGCAATTACTAAATTAAGATCATCCAAACTCCGAATCACAACAACAAATTGGTCGGCTTCTGCACTCACAAATAAAATTTAACCTCCAACACAATAAAAAAAAGTCAAACCAAAAAGCTAATAATCAAAATTTAACAATCAAAAAGAACCAAACCGAAAAAAAATTAACCAACGACAAGAACCACACACCACCTAAGAACAACACATAAATCCAAGCCACCTCAGAAGTCTGCTGATGGGATAAGGATAGGAAATGTTTTCCCACATTGGTATTCAATCATAACGTAGGAAAACAATATATATTAACATAACACATAATGCACAGCCTCAATTAAACTCTAAAACTTAATACACTTGCCCGCCAAGTGCACCCGAATAGGACCCATCACTCAAGACCAATTCGCGGAAAAAAAGTTCTCTTTTAAAACTAAACAAAAATCTTTCTCCCAGACGCTCCACATAAAATAAACCTAACTATTACATACCGAAATTAAGAAGACAAGAACCCCTGCACGTAGGTTTCTGATCGCCCAAAAAAATATAATTATACATGCGTTTCTAATAATAATAATAATAATTATTTATAATATATTGATTACCCGAAACGATTCAGCCGCCTATTAGCTTACCGCACCTTATGGGGTTGCCATCGATAGTGCTTCATTTGTTGGGAATTCAGCAATCGCAGATAAATCTTTTCATGAAGGTTATCTGTAATTCAAACGAAAAATATATATATGAATTTGGACAGTTTTCAAAAGCATCCCCGTCTTCTACGAGAGAAATTGCACCATCCAACGAAGAAGGTGCTACGTCGGGTGAAATTGCGGACTGCGTTCGGAATTGCTGTGAGCCGCCGGAAGGAGAAAATATTGGTCCTCTTTGTTTCATAAAAGAAACTTTCTTTCAATCTAATCTAGGTCTCTCCGTGACTGAAAAATACGCTGTGTGTGAAAGATATTTGAAAAATGTTTTTTGTCATACCGATTGGAAGGTATCTCAAAGCGAATATTTCGAAAATTCGGAACTTAATTCATTGTTCATAATTAAAAAAGTAAACGATGAAATTTATCAATTCAACAATATTGGAGACTTGGCTTTATGGGCGATTATTTTGTATAAACAACATATTGGCTTCGATTTAAAAGAAATTTGTTTCTCGCAGTCCCAAATTCCGAGATTTGAAAAACTTGTACAAAACTTAGTTATTCAGGACTACATCGTTCATGGCGGAATTCAACTGCCAGGAGAAAAAAATTGCGCTAAAAAATTCAAGAAAGAGTTTGCTTCTGAAAATACTAGCGTAGATCCGACTCTGAATTATGCAGTCACTCATCCAATTTTGTACGATTACAAAAATGTCAAAACAGGAGTATCAACTTTTAGGATTAATAATTTTTTTGAACAAAAACTAAAACAGATTTTTTCAGCAAAATATTCCTTCGACGTTTTAAGAATAACTTCACTAAATTATTTATTAAAATCCTCCGGTGAATCGTTATTATCTTCTCCCTTCTTTGACGATGAAGACAAAATGATAAGAAAAGCCCTATTTCAAGAAATTATAAATTCGGCTAATGAAAACTTTAAAGATATGCCCCAAATGTTACTCCTCAAAGCGCATTCGGAGAAGATTTTTGAAGAAGAACTAGCGGCGTACAAGAATCCAGATCGCCAACATATGATCACATTTCTTCAAGGGGGTATAAGAAACTTCGACATCATTCAAGAGAAAGTACAAGTAATCGAAAAAACGCGTTTTTTCATTTCAAATTAAATTATACAACGTTTTTAAGCGAACTATGTATGTGTACTATATTAAATATTTCTTGAAAATAAATATTTTTAATTTTATTTAACTATTAATTTCCCTAAAAATGCATTTTTGAGAAACAACAATTTTACAAGATAGACGAATTTCTTAAATTAAAATTATTTTATTAATTATTATAGAAAATTATTGTTCGTCCTAATAAACATTCCAATAAAATAGCAATAATTTCATTAATAATTATTAGAGAGAATTATCGTTCGTCCTCATTGAAAAATTTTGTTTTCCATAATAAATTAATTAATTTTTAGGATAGCTAAATTAAACAAAAAATAAATTATTTCTATTTATAAGTTTTTAAACGGTAGGATAAAAATAACGATAGAAAACGTTAAAAGCACTTCTTTTTGTGACCCGATAACAGTTAAAAGAAATTCTTTTTGTGACCCGATAACAGTTGGAAGCACTTCTTTTTGTGACCCGATGATAGTCAAAAGAACTTTTTTTGTAAATACAAACTGAAGATGTTATCTCGGATTTTGCTCGAGAAAATGTTTTGATTGACAAATCATTTTTAGTTAAGCGTGAGTGTTAATCTTATTTTTAATTGATTCTTAATAATAATTTTTTTTCATAAATATTAACACATAATTAATTGATTTTTAGGGTAACTTAAAACACGAGTATGTTTTTAAATTTTAATTAATAAAAAAAATGTTAATAAATTTACATAGTAGTTTCTATTAAAATTTTATTGTAAAAAAACTAAGAATAATATACACGCAAACCGATCGGTAAATCTTGCTCAAACTGTTTTATTTTTTAGTAAAAAAAAACGAGTTTGTTCGACATCACTGGAATTCATCGACTGAGGAATGAAATCGAAATTAGTCTCCTTCTTCATAAAAAAATTTCTAAAGGCTTTACGATCTGTATATTTGTACGATGAAAGTTCTTTTTCAAATATTTCAAATTTCGAAGAATTTTCTAAAATATACATGGACGCAAAGTCTTTTATATATTATCTACTGTTATGTACGTTCAATGTATATATAAGAGAGAGTAAATATTATTGGAAAACCATCACCATTATTATTTTTCTGTTCATCAAAAAACTAAAATTGTGTCAAAGAATCAACAAAACGAGACCAGAATAGAACTTAAATAGCGTTCTAAGCTATATATTATAAGTCTGATCGCGTATTATAAGAAATTACAAAAGTTAAATAGATCAGTTAAATCACTATGAATGTATCAATCGCTATATATTTCATACGTCATCAGAATTCCGATGTAAATTTATGTTTATGAATTCTCATAAGACTTAATTATTCGATTTTCATCATTTTTATTATTCCTGCTTTAGATTTTAATTATATAATAATGCTACATTATCGATCGAGTCTGACAAATGCGTTGTAGTGACGCGTTAATATTTTTTTTACGTAACTTTGCGTATACTTTAATATGTGACATACTGGAATCATCACTTTAAATTTATATAGCTAAACTTCTTATGATTGCTCTGCCAGGAACCGAGTATCCTCAGACGATCCCCTCCACCCATGTATGTCCTGATCTGCGTGCAGATCTAGTTCAAACTCATTTTACACAACGTCTGGAGAAAACTCGTCAACATAGCGATAAGACTGCGCCGAAAATCATCAATATTCATCTTCAATGTGACCAGCCACACATGCCTCCCGTAAGATAATCGGACAAAACCGCACATATGTGCGTGCGCAAAGTGAGTATGACTCGACGCGGAGTCCACCTCTCGCGGCACGCCCAATTAACATGAATTTACGATTTGGCGAGTTTAAAACGATTTAGAACGTCTATTCAAAGAGACCCGGACAAACGTCGAGATGCATACAGAGGTGCTAGCGATAGCAAATCATCATAGACAGAATTGACCAGGTAAAAGAAACCGTGCCACCCAGACATAATTATTGTTCGGACAGACGTTGGCTGCGGCTGACCACTTCGAAGAGGATCCTTACGCAAGCACAAACTCCTTTCGGCAAAACTGCATGTTGGTATACATGTTGTTGAGGCATCAATTCTAATGCCCTTGCGTGATATCCTCCAGTTTAGGATTTACCTGTTTTCGCTCCCAAAAATGAAATTTTATACGGAATGTCAATCAGTACTGCGTGAGCGACATTAAAACAATGTTACAGTTGGACCCGTCTATTGCACACAACACTTGATATTTGTTTGATTCCCGATTTTTCTGGCACACCAAACTAACTATACCCATCCCCTGGAACATCTGATCATTATGTTATTTATTATACAAAAAATAATAAATTATTATTATTAATATTATAATAGAGATATATATTATATATAGGTAGTATAGTATTATATCTTTGATAGCTTATATACTCATAGGTATTTATGTATATATGATATCTATATACAGCTGATATTATTACATAATATAACTTTATTTGTCATATATTTTTCATCTTTAAAGAGCCGAAAATACATCTAATTCGTATTAATAAAATAATTAAGGTAACAAGAGGTTTAAATTTAACCCTGCCCTCGGGTTTTTGTCGTCGTGGGCCAGAAAAGAAATAAGTACTGTCGGGAACTCGGATAACTGAGGACTATTAATTAGTGCTTGAAAGATCACGAATAGAATTCCTGAGCGAGTAATAATTTCTATAAATGGAAGTAGCGGAAGAGAGTTATCTCTCCTCTGTGTGCACAGAGAGTATGCAGACGCTGATGTAGGGGAGAAAAATTTAAGAGGAAGAAGATAAAAAGAGGAATGATGAAAGTTGGAATTGCAGCGAGGTGACGTGAGTGGAACGCATTGAGGGACGCCTCGGAAGGTGGGTGAGGATGTTTATTGGAAATGAGCAAAGCTTGAAGGAAAAAAGAAATAAAACGCCAGTCTTTTGAAACTTATGGAACGAGTTTCTGACCGGGCAATTGAATGGATTTATGTGGCGCTCGTAAGCCAGAAAATTAACTCATTGTGTTCGAAAGGATTAATAAGAGAGAGCCGGAGGAGTTGGTGAGGAGGGAAAATGATTGTTAGAGGTAACCAGCAGCCAGAGACATGCAAAGGCACACCACTACGTGTGGGAAGCGTACTAAAAGTTCTTATAGGATAATAAGAAGATATATATATTTAGTTTTGCAAAAGGCAGCACGTTAAGAAGTAAAGATTTCGCGAGTGAAAAACCTATAGTGCAGACACCTCCTCGGTACGCGAAAAAAGTACTATTAGGCTTACTTTTCATTGGTTTGTTTGCCACAAAGAGAAGTCGTCAATCTTAGTAACAACGCTAGCCCGCCTACCACATAAACGTAGAGTAAAATGCGCTGCAATTTAAAAATGAAAAGGAACTATCTATAATATCAAATCACACTAAGCGCCCGTCCGAATAGCTGCAAGGAAGGGAGATTCTTTAGTAGATGTTCTTTGAGCGGACGAACAAGGGTCGCATCAATGCCCATCGAATTAGGAAATACATCCCCCGTGTTATGTCGGAGAGAGAACATAATCAGAAGAGAGAGCGTAGCGATGTCTGGCATTGGACGATTATTTACCGAACGATTGTTGGGCTCCATCGATCTCGATAATTTTTTTAGGGTTTCAAGAATTGAGTAACAGGAAATAAGATGAGACGCCGTATGATGGAAGAGGGCAGAGAATAATCAGTTTTTAAAAAAAACAAAATTTGTTGCGGCGTGGTTAAAACCGTGTTGGCACTTATTAAATTAGACTTGAAAGCTCTTTGATGTTATTTCCTACGGATTTAAACTGATTCTGTTTTGTCACACTAAACAAAGCCGAAGCAATCGTAATAATCGGAAGGAACGATGAAAAACTAGGTTTATATGAATATTACAAGTCGCTCTGCTCACAAAGATTGTTGCGAGTCTTAACACTGGTCCGTTTTTAAACATTTGTGAATTTCCAAAAGATAGAGTATGCTGGGAGCTGGTTAGCAAAAGCGTGATCAGTACTTGCGTGTGAAAATTAAGAGCTGCCGCACAAGAAATGAAAAAAGTTACCTTTGTACGGCAAGGGATAAGACGTTACGGTAAGATTCGATTTGGTTGATATTTTGCTTGCAATTATTTAGTAATTCTTTTTATCTGTATATTTTACAATTATCCATTTCAAACCAATTCATTAGGAGGGGTGATTTATTTAGGTATAATTAGCGGACCAGTGTGTTTAGGAACTAGTATATAATAAAAGACAATAAAAATTCGAGAACGATATTGCAACTTCTTACTTTGTAACGGATACCAAACAATCTTTCCAAAAGATTTTAGCAATTTCTGTCTCGAACATCGAAGTGATGTTGACAACATGATCTTTTTTAACTTAAATAGGAGCTCCTGTAAGGTTAGTTATACTCTTCCATGTTTTCTATATTTCATTTCCGTACTTTTTTGCAAAAAATTTAGCGATATTAGTGTACTTAAACTATTCTAGTGTTATCTTTCATCGATTAAGCATTCAACTTTTACTATTGGATGAGTAATAACGAAGCGTCCCTATGAGCTCTCTAGTAGGGTTTTTCGCTAACAGTAAGGAAGATCCGACAATGGATTTGTCTGAGTTTAAATAACTTTGTTTGTAATGCTCACTGAAGATCTTGAGTAATAGTTGCCTGTAAGAGACACTAAATAGAAAATTATTAGCGCATTCTTGCGTCATACGAGATAACCATCTCGTCAATTATTGTTGAAGCGCTAACTCGCACATTTTGAAGTTAAAAGAAGTGCTCTTGCTCTTCGTGTACCGAGTGGATGTCGAGAAGACCTAGGGGACCTAATACATAGTATGATTTGTGGAGGTAAATTTACTTATGATGTGGGAGATAAGAAGGTGCGTAGGGTGCCTAACTAAACTTTTGATAGACTATGTTAAAAGAATCTGATTATCGTGCCTGGACATGGCATGTCATATATACAGTTGTAAAGCCATGCAAGATGAATGGTTGGAGTAGATAAGAAGTGTTAGTTCGTTTTGGGAGATAACCCAACAGGTTGTAAAAACAGGGAAGTGCCACTTTCCCCACGATTTTGTTTCAGTTATACTTTAGGGGGACTTATTGTGGCTAAGTTATTCTGCATTATAATTCAGGGACAAGAGGTGCGAAAAGTTTAATGTTGAGAGATCTTTGGTATAGGCGGGATTGATCTTGGCTGTGTTTGATTTCTCATCTGGGATCTTTATGTGAAGGTATATGTCTACGTTTGTCATGTACAGGTTTACCCTATATCGCTTCGAGATATTGGAAAAAGGTAGCAGAGAGGGTGCTATATATTTTTAAGAATTGAGACGACAATGAATAGATTATGATTATCGTATGAGGTTATATCAAAAGACTTTTTCTCAGTTTCATTCTTCAGTTGAAAGGAGAAATAGAACGTTCGGGTCTGTGAAGAATGATTCTCAGAAATAGAGTATAATGTTTGATAGATTTGAATTTCAGAATTACTTACATACCAGGAAATCGTCATATCGAATATTTTTTATTTGAAGATTGCATACTGAAAAGAAGGAGAGTGATATATAGAACTAGATGCGAGTAAGAGAGAGCATAGTGTATCCCAGGAGTTTGAGTGTTAAAAAATATCTTATCCTATCGAAATATATTGTGCTTATTATAGCGTTTCACGTGTGAATGATATGTGAAATATTTATCTGTCGCTCACCTCGGCTTGTAGCCAAACCTATAATCGACAAGATTTGACGTTCAATTAGTATAATATCCGCGAGGAAAGTCAAAACCATTTGCGATATATCTACTACCAAGGCATATGAGGCCCATATTAGCATTTGGACATGTGGCTTGGACACTAAACAATAAAGCTAAAAGTGAACTGAAACACCATACTCTGAAAATAGTACAGAAAGGTTTCATGACGAAATATTGCCAAAAGTTATATATATTGAATTATTAAGTAACGACCTGGCCGTGAACGATGTATCGGAGCTGGCGACCATGTAACGAATAAGTATTGCTTTTATAAAAATGGATCTTGTGGACTCAACCCTTAGTTCCTTCTGGTAACTTGCGTGAGAAATGTTTAAAAAAGAGTGAACGCGACTCATGGAGTCCATGCCATCAGCTCGAGCAGTGCTCGGTCGGTATTGTACATTCACTCGCCAACCCATTCTCGTTGCAGAAAAACGTGAGCTTCGTGAGCATTAGCGATCTTGTGGAAACAGCCTGGAAACTGTTGAAATCAGAAGACGATGGGGGAGGTCCGGGAGACTAGAGCGAAGGTGGATGAGAGATATATCACTGGATGCGTGTATATGAGAAGAGGTGGAGATGGAGTGAGTATTGTTCGACAGTGGACACATCGCGAGGCAGCCGTGGGAGTTAAAAGAGAGTCGTAACACTCTCGAGAAAAAGTTTGATTGAACGGCGGATGACAGCGCTTCTGTGGTGGAACAGACAAGCTAGAACTAGGAGCTCCACATATCCTAGCGCAAGAAGATACGGCTCGGTCTTCGAGCTGTGTGATTGTTACGTATATATAGTGAGCAAATCAGTTGTTTAACACACTTACTCGATTCAACACAACACAACGACATACTGACCTTATCGTCTTCGCATCATACTTTCTCGTACACAATCAGTATCTGACATCTTTCGACCTTCGAATATTGAACGATATATATACTACTGAAACTTATGTCAAACTAATGGCTGATGCGATTAAAGAACGGATGATGAAATCAGATGCACTATATAATTGACGATATACTATATATATATATGGATATGCTTTCGGCAGCGGTGGAGCGCACGCCCTTTTTGAGAGGAAGTATGGCAGTAATAGCTGCTTAGAGAACGCGAAAACACGTACTTGTCATGACCTTCGATTTGACAGACCGCATGCCAGAATTAAAATTATTTACAGTTCTATCACAATTGTCTTAGTTTCACATATAACGTAATTTCATTTTTTATCTATATATACGTTTACCTCTACGATAAGTATATATATTAATAATTGTATATAATATTAGTATTAGAAATTGTTGTTCGTTCATATTCCTAAAATATCAACCAATTTAGTTTATTGGCAGCGAATGAACTAGTTTCAATTTTGTTTTGTTGGCAGCGAGCGAACTAGTTTTGATTGAACATCGAAAAAAATAAATTTGACTATATGAATTACAAAGGTGTTTAGGAGAATGATGTTCTTTATCTTTGAAAGTCACAAGCTGAACCTTGTTCTGAATAATTTTAATTGTGTCTCATAA
>JABUQX010111810.1:0-10834 GCA_015478945.1 Trachelipus rathkii | reverse complement strand
GTACTACTTTCAAACATATTTACATGTTATTAACCGTAAAGAAATTTCTCGGAACACATACTTTAGAAGCGATTTATATGCTCCACTTTCCATCACTTCTGTCTCGGTAAAAATATTTTGAAACAAACATACTCTTCATAGATAGATAGATAGATAGATGATAGATAGATAGATAGATAGATAGATATGGATAGATAGATAGATGTATAATTTTCAAGAAATTTTTGATTTGCAACAGATAGATAGATAGATAGATAGATAGAGGATAGAGAGATAGATAGATAGATGCTACGAAAGTGCTGATACTATGAGATAGATGTAGATGATAGATAGAGGAGAGGTAGATAGACAGATAGATAGATCAAAACAAAACCAGACATAGATAGATAGATAGAGATGATAGATAGATAGATAGATAGATAGATAGATAGATAGAGATTGACAAGCAGCAAAGTTGATAGATAGATATATAGATATATTGACAGGCAACTTGATGAATAGATAGATAGATAGATAGATAGATAGATAGATAGATAGATAGATAGATAGATAGATAGATAGATAGATAGATAGATAGATAGATAGATAGATAGATAGATAGATAGATTGATAGATAGATAGATAGATAGATATCGTTCTCATATCATGCAAAAAAAATTCCGAATATTCGGAAATATTACAAATAAATGAATTCTATAAAACTCACCTGATCATCTACTTGGTGGAGAACACGCGAAGAGGAAGAAATCGTCCATTGAGGGGAACCAACGAAACATGAAAGAGATAAAAAATCAGTTAAAAGCTTTCCATTATTAAATAAAGATTTTTTTCTTGAGATTTTACGAGTTGTCATTGTAATAAAGGATTGTTTGGTCGGTTTTAAAGGCTTGTTAATTGTTTGACATAAGGGAGAATGATATGGTCGCAAACGGTATCCCTTTTTAAATAGTTCAAATTTGGTGGGATGTGTTGCTTTAGATGTATCTGATGTAGTAGTAGTAGTAGTAGTAGTAGTAGTAGTAGTAGTAGTAGTAGTATTAGTAGTAGTAGTAGGAGGAGGAGAGGAGGAGGAGGAGGAGAGAGGAGGAGGGACGGACATTAGGAGGAGGAGTATCAGTTTCGTTATGATTAATAATTGCCCCGGATTGATTTATGGTTGCGTGGACTAGTACTTCGTTTTTGGATGTTAGATAAGAGTTTGATGGGTTTACTCTACTGGACAAAAACTGTTGGTAACCAGAGGTACTTTTGGTTTTATTAGTTCCCAGCTGACTGCCTCTGTTAGCTGGCTTTGTAAGAGAAGCTAAACGACGCGCAAATCTATCCTGGCTATTAAAACTTGAGCGTTGTAACATGTTTTTATAAATATCATCATTTATAACTTTACACTCGGAACAAGTGACGGGGAGGTTACTAACAACTCCTTCATGAAGAACGGATGATTTGAACATCCTGACTGTTACCAGGAAAATAACACAGAATGATTCTCACTGGGTAATACCAACATAGGGGAGCTTCACTTCTATATAAAACGTATATCTTCTGATATATTTTATCTGTAATCACTTTGTATTGACTAAGCAAAGGAACGCCAAGCCGTGCTTTACAAACGGGGGTTTTCTCCCCCAGAACAAAACCTTCATGATTAAGAGGCTCATAATTGTTTTGAAACAAGAACTGTGAATCAGAATTTTGATCAGAATCCATTTTAAATTAGATAAAATGAAGTTTATATCTAAAAATAAAACTACATCTGAAATTCCCTATTCTGGCTCAGTTATAGAAAACTAAATATATATATATCTGAAAGCATTATATAATATATTATATATATATATATTATACATAATATATTATAGTATTATAGATAGTATAAATTAATGTATGATATTATTAATTATATCCAGGTATATAGATTATATATATATGAAAGTTGAAGAAACCACTTTTTAAACCCAGCCTTTCATACAACAACAAAACTAAAAACCATGGTTAAGAGACCTCAGCTCCACGATCGTTTTGTATTGCTTAAAGTAGTATGGACCAAATATATAGATACATTATATAATATATATATATTATAGTATATATATATATTATAATATAATATATATAGAAATATAATATATAAAGCTATATATAATTTAATCATATAATATATATATATATAATATAGTATATATGTGTGCGCCTCTGTACACACTAAAGCGTGTGTGTAGGACTGTGTGTGTCAGGGATGTGTGTGTGGTTGCCTGCAAAATAATTAATACGTATAAAAAAATGTCTTAATCATATAATCATATAATAGAACAAATAATCAATAAATAATAATAATAAATAATAATAATTAATAATAAATAATAATCAATAATAATAATAATAATAATAATGAATAATAATCAGTATAAGATAATAATAATAATGAGATAATAATAATAATAATATTATTATTATTATTAAATTAATACATAATAGTAATAATAATTAAAATAATAATAATAATAATAATAATTAATAATAGAAATAATAATAATAATAATAATCAATAATAATACATATAATAATCAATAATTTCTTCTATTATATTATTATTATATTATTATATTATTATTATTATTATTCATTATTATTATATTATTATTATTATTATTATATTATTATTTATTATTATTATTTGTATATTATAATTATTATAAAAAATATCACCTTAAAGTGAGTTTGAAACTTTTCTAGAATGCAGATAATATTAGTATATATATATATATAATTATTAGATATATATATATATATAACTATATATATATTATATATATAGATATATACTATATAATATAATATTATATATATTATATATATATATAACTATATTATTATTATACTATATATATATAATCGAATAATAATAATAATAATAATAATAATAATAATAATAATAATAATAATTAATAATAATAATAATTAATAATAATATAATAATAATAATAATAATAAATAATAAATAATTAATTAATAATAATAATAATATAATAATAATTAACTGAATAATAAATAATATAAAGAATAATACCATAATTAATAATTAATAACATAATAATAATAATAATAATAAATATTATTATTATATGGTATTATTATTATTATTATTATTATTATTATTTATTATTATTGATTAATTATTATTTTATAATGTATTATATTATATATTATTTCTATTATATTATTATGTATCTTATTATTATGATTATTTCAAAGTGTTTCATAATATTATTATCATCATTATTTTATTATTATTATTATTAATATTATTATTATTAATTTTTTTCTTATTATTTATGAACTATCTGCATATTGAGCCATTTGTTAAGTAACACAATCTCCCTTCCTAACTATAAGGGTTGATAAAATATATAGTGTAATTAAAATCCCTACTTTAAAATATTATTGCCATTCTTAGATGGGAGGCGGCATTAGGCCCCCTCCCTACCAAAAACTGGGTTGACCTACCGTATGTTTTTCACAACCAAATTCTTATCAGTCAATAATAAACATTCATATTTTACTAGCTTATCTCATGTTAAGACCTGACTGACATACTGAGCTTTATTTATTACGCATATGTGTCACAAATAATAATGAATAATAATAATAATATATATAATATAATAATAATAATCAATAATAATTATAATACATAATAAATAATAATAATAATAATAATAAATATAATAATTAATAATAATAATAATAATAATAAATAATAACAAATAATAATAATATAATAAAAATACATAATAATAAAAAATAATAAGATAATACATAATAATAATAATAATAATAAAAATAGATAATAATGATAATAATTAATACAATAATAATAATGAAATAAGTAATAATAATAGTAATAATTCATATAATAAATAATAATAATTAACATACATAATAATAATAATGAAAATAATAATTAATAATAATAAAATAAAATAATAATAAAATAATGAATAATAAAATAATAATAATAATAATAATAATAATAATAATAATAATAATAATAATTAATATAAAAATAATAATAATAATAATAATAAAAATAATAATATATAATTAATACATAATAATTGAATAATGAATAATAGATGGATATATAGTATGAGAAACAGGGTCCTACTAGGGCACGTTTTCCGTCCATTGAGCCCAAATAATAATAAATAATAACAAACAACAACTAATAATAAATAATAATAAAATAATAAGTTAAAACGACATAATAGATAAAATAATCAATTAATAACTAATAATGTAGTAACAATAATAAACTAAAACAGTATTAAGGAGGATAAAACATTCACATTATAACGATTATGTAGTATAATTTACAGTAATAAAAGATAATAATAATAATAATAATAATATAATAATTAATAATAATAATAATAATTAATAATATAATAATAATAATAATATAATAATTAATAATAATAACCAAAACTTATATGAAAATAATTAATAATAATAATCAATATAATAATAATAAGAAAAGGCTTTAAGAATTTAAGAATAGCTAGCTCTAAAAAATACAAATAATAATCAATATTTAAGGAGCTTTAACCGACAATTATTAATAATAACTAATAAAATAATAATATAATAATTAATAAATAATAATAATAATAAGAAACAATAATAATATATAAACTAATAAATAAATAATCAAAATACTAATTACTAATAATGAATAATTAATAATATTAATAAGCGATAATAATAATTAATAATAATAATAATAATAGTAATAATAAAGTAATCAAATCAATAATAATAAAATAATAATAATAATAATAATTAATAATACATAATAATCAAACACTATTAGTACAAGTAGTAGTAAACTATAGTATATTCAATAATAGTACAATAACATTAATATAATATCATAATTGCAATAATAATATCGAATATCTTTAAATGGACCACGTCTACGATAATCAACTACTTCCTTCTAAGTTAATATAATAACTAATAATAATAATGTAAAGATTAATTAATACATAATAATAAGATATTAATAATAATATATAATAATAAATATAATATAATAATAGATAATAATTGATAATAATAAATAATAATAATAATAATAATAAATAATAATAATAATAATACATAATAATATTAATAATACATAAATTCAAAATAGTGCAAACAAATAAACAATATATAATAAATAATAATAATAAAAATAATACCATTAATAATAATAACTAAATATCAAACAATTATAAATAATAATACACTAATATAAGCAATCAATAACGGATAAGTAATAATAATAAAATTAATAATTCATATAAAGTAATAATAATAATCAACATAATAATAAATTAATAATAATAATAATAATAATAATAATCAATAAATATAATAATATAAATAATATATAATATAAATAATATATTAGATAAAATGAAAAATAATAAGAATAATGAAATAATAATACTAATGAATAAAATATAATAATAATAATAATAATAAAATAATAATAATTTACGATAAAATAATAACTAAAATAATAAAAAATAATACATCATAATATAAAAATAATAAATAATAAATAGAATTTACATTACTAGTAAATCTACTGATTGGAATTGTCTTATGCATTAATGAAACACAAATTCTCAGCATTCTCGACTTACTACCATGGTTCATCGTGCTCGATGTCTGAAGATCTTTTTCACTATCGTTCCAGTTAAAGAAACAATAGACATTATACTTAAAGAAGTTTATGAAAAACAGAAGATAAACCACCATCGCCTAATAATTGAAAAAAAACCACTATTTTAAAAACAAAAAGCTCTTAACTATGCGCTTACTACAGAAATCTCTTTTATAACTTTTTAATAATGAAACCTTCTATACCAAAAAGATGGTGTTCGGGGGATCCCCATCTGGTGCCCAACGTTCGCCGATTTCTACAAGATAGCTTCATATTCGAAACCATAATTATGAATGAAAAATAACATATTTAATCCAAGGACATATTAAAGGGACTGTCGCAGCACACATTCCTGTTCATATTGTAATAAGTGCCAAATCAACTCTAACAACAATATACTCATATAGAACGACCTAATAACAACTTTTGCACCGCGTCGTCCTGAAACGTCACCTCTATAATAGATAAATTAGAAAAATAATCAAAAAACTGGTCTATTACTTAGCACTGTACCTACGTTGTGTTTAAAATATCGAGGTGAGTCGAAAGAGCAGCGTAAATGTTAAATGAGGAGCAGATCATTATGTTTATACTAAAACTCAGTTTCAAATACACCCACACATGTATAAAAACAATCTTTGCATTTCTAAAATCCTCCAAAGCCAAAATAACCAAAATAACGAAAAAAATTCCAAGTCTGGAAACTCCTTGTTAACAAAAGAGTGGGACTAAGTAATTACATGTTACAAACTTAATAATAATGTGTTACCTCTCCAATTATAAAAAGAAAAAAGTTCAGTCATAACAACTATGAAAACTCACTGAAAATTTGCAAATTAAAAACTTAGCTTTGACATGGCAAAACAAAACAACTTTGTATTTTAAATCCTCTAACGGCCAAAACTAACCAAAAAAGCGAACAAAAATTAAGCATAACAGTCATACGAACCATTCGTTAAGTCAGAAACAAAAGTGTAAATGCTAAGAAGCTCCAATACAAAACCGACGACGAGTCGTCCTCATTATTAGTACCTGCGACATCGTCTTGGTACGTATAGCAGAAGTTCATGTTTCTAAACGTAGGAAAAATATTCGCAATCAATGCAAATGGAATATTTCCACAATATTTCCACCAACACTTATTCAACTAACACTTCTCAACAGGAAAACAAATAAAGTCAAATTCAAGAACGAGGTCATTCACTCTCCGGCCTCATACAATTTATGGTCTAAAATTACCCCAAAACCGCTGAATCACAACATCACCTCCGTTGCAGTTGAACATTCACTAGTTATTTTACAATCTTATCTTCAACTGTCGCCCGCAATTTCAACTATCTCCTCGAATAGCAGAATCCTTTTTTATTTAAAAAAAACTAAGCCAGATATTATGTGAAAATTTCTTTTTACGTCTAGATACGTCTGAATGTTTTTTGAAATATCCCGAGACACACATTCCTCTTCGATCCATGATAATAGCTGTATTTCCAAAATAATGTAAGCTTTTTTAATTTTCATCGAAATTAGGTTTGGTATACTTCTCACTAATCTAAAACCTTTTTAAAAATACTGTTTAATAAACCTTTGAAATTATTCGAATTTAAAACGCGCATTATAAGACTAACCGTGATCTTCAAAGTAATAACATACAGGCGACAGATATTGGTATCGAATATAAATAAGAGGCTTTGATGATGATTGATGATGATGATGATGAGATGATCGATGATGATGATGATGATGATTGATGATGATGATTGAGATGATGATAGATGATGATGATGATGATGATGATGATGATGATGAATGATGATGATATGATGATGATGTTGTTATGATGATGCAATAGGATAAATTAAAATAATAAATAATGTTTCTACATAATAATAAATAAAAATAAAATAATAATAATAGATAATAATATATAATAATAATAATAATTAATAATAATAAATAATACATCAAAGTAAATAATAATAATAATATTTGTAATATTTGAATTCTTCTTTTCACTTCCAACCTATTTTACTCAGTCTTTAGCTAAACTTTATTATTATTATTATTATTATTATTATTAATGTCAGATTTATTATTATTATTATTATTATTATTATTATTATTATTATTATTATTATTATTATTATTATTATTATTATTATTATTATTATTATTATTATTATTCTTGATTTGCATTTCCCTTCTGTGACATTATAGTTTAAAGGTTTTAGTACTATTATTCTTCTTCTTGAATATTGTCTTTTATCTTTCATCTTTATAACCCGTTTCACGCTCCATCTTTTTTGAGTCGGAGCCGGACAAAATATTAAGCAGATCAGACTCCGGTTCCTCAATTTATAGGTTTTCTCGCTTTCTGATCCGGCTCCGACTCCTGCTATATTTTAAACCTTGCGGTTCTGACTCCGGTTCCGGGCACCGCAGTCATAATTTCTACTTCTTTCTTCACATTCTATACAATTTTAAGCTCTGAAGTTTGATCATTTCCTATCTATTTCTTATTTTCAATTAAGTTTTTTTTTCAATAAAACGCCTAATATATAATATATATATATTATATATATATATATATATATATATATATATCGTATATATATATATCGCAATATATATAATATATATACTACGTATATATAATATATATATATATAATAATAATATAAATATAATATATATATATATATATCATATTATCAATATATATAATATATATATATAATATATATTAATATAATATATATATACTATATATATATATAATATATAAATATAATATAGTATATTATATATATATAGTATATATATATATATTGCCAAATATTCTTATCTCTCTATATTTTGAAGTTCATATAGACTATTTTAGAACACTTTTCTACTTTCCATAATCTATGTATTATGATGGATCTATTGAAGATTATAATATTTAACTGTTCTACTTTCCTCCAATCTATAAATATGGTGTGATCATCAAAACATAATACTTATTTACAGAAATATTTCTTCTTTTTTTTATGTACTTTATTCTATTTAGCACATTCACATCGATACTCTCATTACTCTATTTACGCTTACTGATTATTCGATAGTTTAAAAATATTCTTGTACTGTCGTTGTTGTTGTTGTAAAAAAACATTCTTTAATATTTCATCTTCTTTTTCAACATTATTTTTTTTTTACTTTCTTATTTTCTTTTGACCTGAGGGAATTGGTATAATTTTTTTTTTAGAAAAAAATGTTGCCAATTTTCCCTTTTCCCCTTCTCTGGTTTCAAATTCAAATTTCCTTTCTAGCAATTCCATTGTCTTTTTACTTTCTTTTTTTCCCGAAGCGTCGTATCTTTCCAGATGGTTCGGTAATTTCCGCCTGCTTTTCCGATACCAGTTTTTCATCTACTTCGCCTAAATTTATTCTCCACGAGAATCATTTTATTTTTTATTCATGCCTACAGGTATGTATCTTAAACAGGCCTACCGGTATCTTATATAGGCCTACCAGTATGTACCTTATATAGGCCTACCGGTATGAATCTTATATAGGCCCCTACAGCGTATGTAAACCTGAATAATACGGTGCTGCGGGTCATGAATTCTTAGTATTGGCTGCTGCCTCTACCGGTATCTTATATAGACCTACCGGTATGTACCTTATATAGGCCTACCAGTATGAATCTTACATAGGCTTACCGGTATGTGTCTTCTGATTGATAAATATATACCAATTGTGAGCTCGAGACGGTTCGCAGCCGCTTCGGCAAGCCGATATTTAAAACTTTTTCAGGAATGGCAACCGGTAGCTAACTCTTACGACAAAGCAGAGAACCGTTTGTTAAAATTATGGCCACTCACAACTGGGTATACACTCTAAGCCTTTTTAGGGAGTTTCATCTTTCTCCATGTGCAATTATATGCTTTTATTCTACTCACTTTTACATTCTAAGCAATATAACTTTTTTTTACTTTAAATTTTAACCTTTAGATTTTCTTAACTACAAATCTCTCTCTCTCTCTCTCTCTCTCTCTCTCTCTCTCTCTCTCTCTCTCTCTGCCTCTTCTTCCGCTCTCTCTCTCTCTCTCTCGTATACCAGCATCTCTTTAACTACTCTTTTAAAATTGCTCTGAAAAACCATTTTCACTACAGATCAAAATATCTAAAGCTCTTTTTCAACAATGTATGCGTTTCCAGGTTGAGCCCACACGAAAGCCAAATAAAAATGATAATAAAGTAATATAAATTTACAAAGCAAGATGTTTCGCTTTTCTTCCAGGTCTAGACACATTCTCCAGACACCATTTCCAGAACCTAATTTTGACAGCATAGGCTCCTCTATTTCATTCTCTTTTCATTCCAGCTTCTCGGGAGCATCAAAGCTAAATGATGACTAGAGTAGGAATGTCAACAATCACAAGAACACTTATAAACACTAATAATCTATAGTTCCACATTTTTTTTGCACACATAATTTGGATCAAACGGTTTCTGCAAAATATATTATCGGCATCGTGAAAAAATTCAAACTATATATATAATATATATATATTATATATATATATATATAATATATATTATAATAGTATATATACTATATATAATATATATACCTATATATAAGTAAAATATATTATTATATAGCACTATATATATATACTAATATATATATAACGTATATACTTATATATATACTGTATATATTAGTATATATATACTATATATATATATATATATATATATATATAATATATATATATATATATATATTATATATATACATATATAAATATATATATATATAATATAACTATATATATACATTATATATTATATAATTCATATATACGATATATTATTTCAATAACTTGTAGATGATATATATTATATATATATATATTTCGTTCAATATTTTTCTCGAGTAAGTGAGTCATACATAATTAATCACAAATCGAAACTCATCAATTAGTAAATAATGGTACACAAACAAACATTGCATTCTCTTAATTGATACTTCAAACGTAATTGCTTAGTTTCAAATCTTCATTAAACAAAACTTTCGCAGCAAAAGGGACGAGCCGGGGTATTTAATTTCGTATTTTGTATTCATCTTCGTAAATA
>JABUQX010111809.1:20000-22500 GCA_015478945.1 Trachelipus rathkii | reverse complement strand
TATATTTTTTCAGCTTCAAATTGATTAATTTTCAAATTCATTTTATTTAATTTTTTAGTTTATTTCAACGTAAATATTTATTATTTGTGTCCACAATAAGTGTTGTATATATATATATATATATATATATATATATATATATATATATATATATATATATATATATTTATTTACTATATATATATATATATATATATATATATATATATATATATATATATATATATATATATATATATATATATATATATATATATATATATAGATATATTAGATTTTTTTAATGCTCACAGTATGTAGCTAGAGAACGGCAGGTCCTACAGTAAAAAAAATTATATATTTGGAATCAGCCGAAAATTCTAAGGATGGGATTTAACTTTTTTTTTTTTTTTTTTTTTTTTGAAGTAAATTTTTTTTTTAACTAAAGGAATACCCTAGGGTAAACCGCAAAGATGGCAGGAGTCGGGGTCTCTCGGCCTCCCGGTGGACGACGGGGGGGGACTAATCCCCCCCTCCGGGGATAGTCTCCGGAACCCCGCTCTTTGGTCTTTGGGTGTCGCGGGGGTTCCTCCGACCATCCCCTCCGGGGTATGAAACGTCCCCCCCTCTGTCCCCCGTCGGCTCGAGCCCCCTAAATTTGGTGAAATAATTTTGTTTTGGAAAATTTCAAGTTTTTAGGGGCTCGAGCCAGGCTGACAGAGGCACCCAGATGGTCGGAGAACACGGGCAAGACCAAGACGGGTTCGGAGAGATATCGGAGAGTTATCCTGGGGGCAGGCCCAAACTCCTATAATCTTTGCGATTTCAAATTCACAGTTAAAAAGATTTACTCAAAAGGAAAAGTTAAACCATCCTTCAGAACCTCGGCTGATTAAATATACTAATTTGTTTTACTGGCAGGCTGCCATTATAATTACATACTATTGAGCATTAAAAAAATCTGACCATATATATATACTATATGTATATATATATACATATATATAGATAAAAATAAAAATATATATATATATATATATATATATATATATATATATATATATATATATATATATATATATATATATATATATATATATATATATATATATATATATATATATAAAACGCAATAAAATAATAAATATTTACGTCGAAATAAACAAAGCTCAAAAAATAAAAAAAAGTAAGTTCTTTTTATAGCAAATAAATTTTTTAAAATAATTTTCCATTTTTTTGACGATTTATTATTATCATGACGTTTCTAATATTGCTTAAGCTTTCTCATTTTCAAAAGCCTATGGTGGAGCACAAAAACAAAAAAAAAACAATTCTTTTTAGATTTTATTAATATTATTTATATTATAGTTGAAAATTAAAATAAAGTTTCTCTTTTTTTAGGTTTCATAAATACAGAATGTTAAAATCCAATTCACAGGTTTACCAACTTAATGAAGCTTAAATTATTTTGAGAAACACAGTTTACTTAAGTCCTATATATATATATATATATATATATATATATATATATATATATATATATATATATATATATATATATATATATATATATATATATATAACTATATATATATATATATATATCTATATATATATATATATATATATATATATATATATATTTCTGAGTTTAGGATATTCCACACGTTTATGCTTGATCGCGTCATTTTTACGACATTGTATTCAAACATTCATGTAATTAACTTTTATTTTAAAGTTACTTTTATATTTAAGTTTAAATTTTACACCTAATCATATTTTAAGTTTTAAATTTAAATATTAAATATTTAAAATGTAAATATTTCTCTTTGGTTACTAATTTTCGCAACAGAAATTATAGGTTTTAAATTATATGTTTTTAGTTATATAATGTTAAATTGTATTGTTATATTAGTTATTGTACGGTATATGTTTTTAGTTTTTTGACTCAATTTTATTTCAATTTTTTATTAACAATTTTTCTACATCCAAGGTTTAGAAAAATTTGTTTATATATATATATATATATATATATATATATATATATATATATATATATATATATATATATATATATATATATATATATATATATATATATATATTTTATATATATATATATATGTGTGTGTGTGTGTGTGTGTGGACAATGTTCCTAAGTGGATTATAAAGAGAAAATGGGATTTTTAGATTATTTGATTTGAGGGATTTTTTACGAATTTTCTCAATTTTCCATTAAATAAAAAGAATTGTAATATTTTATGTTGAGGTGAAAAAGTTTAATCTATAGTTATATTTACATTATATATATATATATATATATATATATATATATATATATATATATATATATATATATATATATATATATATATATATATATATATATATATATATATATATAAAACTTACTCGCGCACTCAACTTGTTACACGGCACCGTCCGCGCGCAGCGCGCATTTGGATCGAGCGTTTTAGCGAGCGGTCTATCATGCATGTACGGCAACCTGTTGTGCCAAATA
>JABUQX010111809.1:0-10000 GCA_015478945.1 Trachelipus rathkii | reverse complement strand
TCTCTCTCTCTCTCTCTCTCTCTCTCTCTCTCTCTCTCTCTCTCTCTCTCTCTCTCTCTGAACTGAATGCTATGAAAGTGTAGTCTTGAAGATATCCCTTCTCTGGTGTTCAAAACTTGTGCTTACAAGCTTACACCCTACCTTATAGATAAAAGTTTCATCTTTGTCTATCAACTTCGACCTCTCCTTTGTGTTGGAATCGTTCGCCCATTAAAATTTTGCTCCACCAAACCTCCCCCCTCCTCCCAAAGGATGGAGAACTCTCTTAACCTTTTAACTATCATCTAATTGCTTTAATCTCTATTACTAATGTTTTCGAATCTGTTACAAACACAAAGGTTTGGAAAGACATTAATTCTTTCAAATATTTTTCAGATCGCTAGTAGAGTCGGATTCCGTAAGGAGAACTCGCTTGATAATTAATCTTCCTTCATCTCTCTTTCTGATTTATTTGTCTTTTACTTTTCGGACTTTCTACTATTTTCCTTCACTCGATAACTTTATCACTGATTTTCATTTCATTTGTTCTAATATCCTATATTGCAGACGGTCATTGCTTATTTTATCTTTTAATTTTATCAATAGGTGTTTTTATATGTTATTTTCTATCCTAATAACTCTCTTCCTACTGTTTATTAACTTCCATTTACCTGTTATTTCATCGCATGTCGATTAATTTGTACTGTCATTGTTACTTTCATTACTAAAAAAGAAATCAAGAGATCCTCATATAACCAATTCTATTCTATCCTTGGGGATACTGACCTTGATCTTCTCATGTTACTAACTGGGGAAGTAAATCCTTTTTTCTTTTTTTAATACCCTAAAAGTCTAATTTTTTCCTCTATTTTATAGACATACCTATTATTCTAAAATTATAACTACTTGGAAAACACACCTGAAACCTTCTTTTCTTATTAATATTTTTTGTCTCATTTTTTCGTGATCATTCTGAGATGATATTAGAACTTCTTCACACCATCTCAGTTATTTTTGCTGCATAGCAATGTCCTCCACACATATTTCTGGGGTAGTTCCAATTACACAGCTCCTAGGAATAGTAGATTCTAAATCTTTTGGTTTCGCCAATTCACAAATTCTCATTATCTCTTCAAACTCTCTAAATAACGAACTGCTTGTTCATCTCTCTTTTTATATCGTTACAACAAGCACTCTGTTCTTCTCAACTCCTTAATCGCATTTCTCATCTGTGATAGGAGCTCATGTAACACTGCTTTCGCCATTACTCTACCCAAATTTTTTAACTCAAAATTAAATGCTACGCTCATTTTCATTAATGAATTATACTTAAGGGTAATCTTAAAATTGATTTTAACGGTATTTTCATCGTTTCTGAAAAATAAATAGACGTGATTTTATTGGAAAATTTACCAAATTTCAAAAAAAGCAAAGAAAAGAGATATTGAGGTAGGAAGTGTTTTGCCTATCTGAATGATATTAAATATTATGAATAATTTTCAAATTTGTTATTTTTATAATTCTATAACCAAATATAATTATATAAGTTAGAGTGAAAGCTCTGTTTGTACAAATAGATTTTAACTATCTAAAATTGGTAGATTTATTCTAAAATTTTACTAATCAATATATACAATAAATTATAGAACTTAACTAAAAAGCATACTGATTTTATCCTAAATTTACTTTTGAAATTATATTTGTAAATATGCTTTAAATTTTTAGGTTTATTTGACAGGTTAAACTATTATGATAAAGTTTGAATCAAAGAAGAGAGGTGGTTTTTTTTTTGGAAATGCAAATTCAAAAAAGCAGAAAAAAGACAAATTTATAGTTGTTAAAAATGTTTAAGATTTATTGATACCGATGTATTTTTAATGATATTTCAATATTTGCTTTATAAAGAAGGCTGGACAATTATTGAGTTATAGACAAAACCTGTTTTAATAAATATTATTACTTCATAATAATAATATTAACCGCTTTTCTATATAAATTATATCATACACTAGGCTTTTCACATTAAAAATAGAACATTCTCTGAATTTTCACTATTAAATTTATTGCGCTTTTAATTAACGAGGAGTGGAAATATTATTTCCAAGTCTTTAGTTACATGCTGAAACTATCTGAGGATAAAGAAAGTTTTCAAGCTTTTTGTAAAATGAATTATGGTATTAATCTGAAATAACAAATTATCCTAAAAAGCAAAGAAAATAAAAATTAATATTAAATATTATCTATGATTAAATGAACGTTTTTTAATGAAATTTCAATATATGTTATTTATATACCAAAATATTTCATTAGATGTGAAATAACTCAATTGGTTTAAGATACAAAATTTTACAAATTTGCTGAAAGATTTACTCTCCAAAATTCTTCACATTAAAATTTTTACTCTTAAAAGTACGGATTTCCTTAAAATTTCAACATATTTAAATTTATTTGAGCTATCTTAAAATATGAGGTTCTTTACACGGTATTTTCACAGCATATGAAAAAAATTATGTGTTTCATGAAATACAATATTCAAAACAGAAAGCAATTCATTAAGATAATAGTTTATCAAGGTTGATCTTAAAATTGAGTTATTTTAAAATGAAATCTTCAATATAGTTTAGTTAAAATATTAAATAAGAAATATTCTATAAAAAAAAATGATGGAAATCTGTATCTAATTAAAAAGATTTTAACCTTCTAAAAATTTACGCTTTATTCTTAAATATATAAAAACAATTACAAAATTATATAAGAAACTCTTAAGTACGATTTTCCTAAAATGTTCAACATTTGAATTAATGAATTAAATCTTAAAATATGAAATCAAAAACTGTATTTTCAGCATTGAAAAATTATAATGTAGATTTCATTGTAAATGCAATTTATTCAAAAGCCAAGATAAAGAGAGATAATTTATTAATAGTATTAGGTGTTCTTAAATTGACGATTTTAATGAAATTTCAATATTATTGTTTTTAATAATACCAAAATATTTTATTGAAGGAAAAACAATTTTTTTGATAAAATTATTTAAAAATTTCTTAAAATATCACTTGTTCTTAAATTCACATTACCAAATTTATAAACATCTTAAAACTTCTGAAAATTTTCGTAAAATTTAAACTTGAAATAACTTTAGTAAAATCTTAAAAATAGAACATTTATTTTCATTGAATTACAATTATTGAAAAAAATAAAATGTGTATCCATTGAAATGGCAAATTTCTTAAAAAGCTCGATAAAAAGTGAATAACCTCTTATGAATCGTTTCAAGATATCTTAAATGACGTTTTTAAATTGAAATCTTCCAATTTTATATAGAATTTATAAATTATTACCAATATATTTATCATTAAGTAAAATAAAAAAGTCAATAAGATAATTAAAAATTATAACAATAATAACAATACAGAATAATAAAAATGAAATATATAATAAGTGGATAATAAGCCCTGTAATTTATAAAAAATATTATATTCTAAAAATAACGCTTTTTCCTAATTTCCATTTCATATGCTTATTAATTTAAAAAGTACCGAGTTTCCAAATATCTCTTGAAAAAACTATCTTAGATATCATTAAATTGGAATTATTAATCGTATTTCAGCTTTGAATCAAAATGTCGTATTCAATTGAAATGCACAATTATCTTAAATGAAACCGTGTATATGAAATTTCAATATCTGTTCTTATATACCAAATTCATTAGTTGTATAAACCTGTTTTAATTAAATAGAATAAATATAAAATATAGTTCATAATATTAACAACATTTTATTCTATAAATTTACACATACGATATCCGCCTATTTAAAAAAGTACAAATTTTCCCTAAATTATCACATTGAAATTAATATTGAATAAATCTTAAAAATGAGTTTTTAAGGGATTATTATCAGCATTTGAAAAAAAAATATAGATATTATTGAAATGCTAATATTCAAATGCTAAGACGGATGTGAATATTATAAATTAATAAGTTAAAAGTTTTCAAAAAAAGATGTCTATTTAATAAATGCTTTTGATAGGTTAGATGATACCTGATAATATCCACATAAAGTTAAATCTTCATTAGTATGTATAACCACATTTTTATTAAAAAAACATATAAACTATTAAAATACGCTTTTATCTTAATTTCACAATAACTCAATAATTTAGAACCTTAAAAGTACGATTTTCTCTAAATTTCATTTAAATTTTTGTAAAATCTAATAATTATAATTTAACGTTATTTTCCGCATTTGAAAAAAAATGTTTTTTCATAGAAATGCATATTTCAAAAAGCGAAAAAGTGAATCTATTAATTGTTTTAGGTTAATAAAATTGAAAGTTTTTTATAGAAATATACCAATATATTGATATATCTATATATAAAAAATATATCAATTACCGATTGAGTGTACAATTTGTATAATATGAAAAAATTTATTAACTCTAAAAAAGGATTCTTATATTATCACATTACAAATTTATAGAACTATTAAAAGTACAATGATATTTATATACACTAAATTTCACATTTGAACATTAATTTGTTTTAAAATTAAACTATTATTAAATTGAAATTTCTTGGCATTAAAAAAAATAAATGGAGGACTTTTTTATTCTTACAGTGCAATCAAAAAATAGCAGAAAAAAAATGAATTTCTAATAAGTTTATATGTGTCTTTTAAATTTAATGTATTTTTAATGAAAAATTATCAATAATTATATTAATAATAAAATAATTATAACAAATATATATCTTAGTATTTTAAACACTTTTAAAAATAAAAAATCAATATTATTAACTTCATAAATATCTATTTATATTCATATTAAAATTTTATCATAAGACATGACAAATTTAAGAACTTTAAAAGTACATTTTACTAAAATTTCAGAAACATTTGAAATATAATATAAAATAAGGAAATTAATAATACTATAAAATGTTGTTAATTTAATAATTAAGATATATATATATTATTTCAGCATTTTGAAAAAATTAAGGTTTTCAATATGAAAATAGCATTTCACAAAAAGCACAGATAAAGAAGAAATTTAATTTAAATTAGGAGCTTAAATTGACTTATTTTGATTTAACTGTAATATTCAATATTGTTTAATATTTATAATTACATAATATATTTCATTGTTGTGAAAACCTGTTATTTATTAAAAAACTTTTTAACTTCTAAAATTAACGCTATATGCTAATAAAAATTTCACAATTATAATTTAGAACTCTTAAAGTCCGATTTTGCATAAAATTTCACATAATTTATTATAGTGGTAGATCTTATAAATTGAGTTTTACGGTCATTCATGTGGCATTTGAATATAGAAAATTAATAGTGTGTTTCATTAGAAAAATGCATAATTTACGAAAAAAGCGAGAAAAGCGGAATTTATTTATATGTGTTATTGACTTATAAATTTTTTAATAACATTTTAATAATGTTTTATATCCAAATATTTAACATCGAGTTGAGATATTCCCAAATATATTCCTAAGAATCATTACCCTTTTGGAAACCTTATGAAACCATATATAGCAGCTAAATTATGAAGAATTGTTAACATATACAATGTTCCTAACCTAACTCTGCATCGCAAAATCATCTAACACTAATAATATTGGAAATATTTTAATTGAATTTTCATAATAGCATAACAATTCTAGGTTGGAAGAATAACAATGAGTGACTAATTGAAAGTTTCTTATCAAAAGCAGATTAAAGCGGAGGTCTTGGATTTTTCAGTTTTATATAGAGGTATGATGTATGTATGTCGTTTAATTTACATTTTTAATGAATTTTAATTATTATGGATTAATATAACTCAAATATATTTAATAAGATTGTTAAACTTCTCTTCTAATATAATAATGTTAGACTTCACAAAAGATTTACTATGGTATTGTCTTTAAATTTTCACATTACGAATTTAGAAACTGTTAATAAGTTAACCGAGTTTTATGTCCTATTTCAACAGTTTGAAAATCGTTTGGATTAAATCGTATAAAATTGAGTTTTTACGAATTTGTCCACATTTGTGAATAAAATAGTGTAGTTTTTGAATGCAATTCCTGTGAAGAGTTGAATTAATCTTGAACTTTATTAAATGTTTATGTATTCAATTAAGCTTCTTTTAAAAACAGTTTTAAAAGAAAGGTTTCAATATTGTTTTTATATACCAAATATTTCATTAGTTGTGAAAACCTGTTTAAATGAAAAATAAATTTAAACTTCTAAAATTACGCTTTTCTTAAATTTTCACATTACATTTTATAACATCTGTAAATAAGGTATTTCTTAAATTCAAACATTTGAAATTATTATGTAAATCTTCTACATAAGTTTATGACTGTATTCTGATAAGTAGAAAAACAATGAGTTCTTCACTGTATAGGCAATTCCATAAGCCAGAAAAAGAGAAATTATAATATATATATTTTGAGGATCTTAAATTGACGTTTTACATTAATGAAATTTCAATATTATATTGATACTTTGACTATACCAAAATAATATTCTTTTAGGTAAACCCTGTGTATAAATCACAGAAATATTTATCGTCACTTCTAAAATCAGCTTTTCAAATTATCACATAACTATGCTAGTTTTACCAGAAAATTATCATAAAAAGATCATCGATTTATTCTAAATTATTCAACAATTGACAATGATATTATCTTAGTTAAATTTAAAATGAGATTTTTTAACTAGGATATTTATCAGCATTTTTGAACAAAAATAATGATGTTTTATCATTGAAATTGCAATTTCAAAAGCAGAAAGAAATTTATTATAGTTTTGGTATTGAGCTTACTGATGTTAGTATTTAATGAAATTTTTCAAATATGCTTTTTATAGTAAAAAATATTTCATTAGCTTTGAAACCCTATTTAATAAAAATTTTTAACTTCTAAAAAATTACGTTATTTTCTTAAATTTTCACATAAGCAATAGATTAAAATTTTGGTATGTATTTATGTTAGATTGTGAACAACTATTAAAGTATTTGAATTTCTTAAAAATGAGTTTTTAAAAGTATTTTCAGCATATTAAAAAAAATAATAAAGTACGATTTAAACGAGGCTTGTGGTTCATTTGAACATATTATCGTAAATACTTAAAAAAATATTTAATTATATCAAAACTTTTTTCATATATTGTCAGCATTTGATAAAAATAATGTGAGTTTGACATTGAAAATGCATTAAAATTAAATTCAATGTAGTGAATTTAATTTAATAGTTTAAGGTGTCTAAAAATTAAAGTATTTTTTAATGAATATTTATTAATAATTGTTTTACATACCAAATATTTCATTGTTTGTGAAACTTTTTAATACAAAAATTTAACTTCTAAAAGTTCGCTTTTTTCTTAATAACATATTCAACAATTACAAATTTAAACTCTTAAAAGTACGGTTTTATTAAATAATATTTAAAAACATTTGAAAAATTTATATTTGTTAAATCTATAAAAGTGGCCTTTTAAACATTTTCAGTATTAAAAAAAATAATGGTTACAAAATTTGTAGCAGAAGAAAAAAAGATTTTAATTAATAGTTTCTAAGGTGTTTAAATTGACGTTTATTTAATGAATTTACATATTTGTTTTATATATTATATACCCAAATATAGTTATTAGTTTCTCCCTGATATTAATAAAACAAAGATTTAACTTCTAATTTAAAATTACGCTTTTTCTAAATTTTCACAATTTCAGCAAAATTTAGACTCTATAAAAGTACGATTTTTCCTAAATTTAACATTTAAAGAATTGGCAAAATATCTTAAAATTGAGTATTCTTAACCGCAATTATTCAACACGCGCCCCTCCTCCCCGCTCAATTGAACAATGCATAACTTGATTTCATGACAAATCACCGCCTATATCAAAAAGCAACAAAGCGCTATTTATTAATAGTTCTTAGACCCCTCTCTTACAATTGACCGTTTTTTAATAAAATTCAATATTTGTTATATTATGAAAATATACCAACATATTCAATAGTTGTGCAATCAACCGTGTTTTTTAATAAAAAATTATAACATACTAAAATTACGCTTCTATCTGAAAATTTTACACACTTTACAAATTTAAGAACTCCGTTAAAAGTACGATTTTATCCTAAAAATTTCAAAACTACTCTATAGAAATATTATCTTGTATATTCTTAAAATTGAGTGTGTAACGGTATTTTCAGGCATTTGAAAAAAATAATATTTCATTGAATTCTATTTCAAAAGCAGAAAAGTGAATTATTAATAGTTTTAGATAGAGTATCACTTAAAATATTTAACGAGTTTTGTAAATGGAAAAATTTACAAATATAGATCCTTTTATTATATACCAAATAATTATCATAAGTGTGAAAACCTGTTTTCAATAAAATTATAACTTATAAAAAATTACCGCTTATTCATTAAGTTATTATCACATTACAAAGTTTTAAGAACTCATTAAACTCGAAAAAACAAGTACGATTACTTTCGCCTATAAAATTTCAACATTTTGAAAATCATATTAGAAAACACGTAAAAAAATGAGTTAATTTAAACGGTATTTTCATCAACAATTAAAAAAAGATAATGTGTTATACCTTGAAATAACAATTCAAAGCAGAAAAAAGAAACATTTATTATCAGTTTTGGAGAGGATGTACTTACTACGTTTTTAATAGAAATTTCAATATTCGTTTTTATATACAAATATTTAAATAGTTGTGAAACACCTGTTTTAATAAAAATAAATTTCACATATCTTAAGGCAAAAACATATTATCTCTGACAATTTTACACATTAACAAATTTTAGACAACTCTCAAAGTAACAAATTTTCGCTAAATATCAATCACTACTAAATCTAAATAATGAGAGCAAGAAAGGTTAATATTAAAACATCTGTAATTATGCTCAACAATCGATAATAATAGAAAAAAATAATGTGAATGAATATATCAAATTATATGAGTATTAGAAGAACCAAATTTGGTTATCAAAAATACTATAATAAAGAAAAAGAATTAAATGAAGAACAAAGAAATAAAATAAGACGAATAGAAATATAAATAGAATGAGTTAATAAAAATATTAATACAGAGATATATATGTATATAAATATGTAAAAAGAAGAATATAACATCACTGTACACCAATTCTGAAGATACACAACAATAGTCTTAGTTGTGAAACGCCCACATGTATGTCTTAAATATGAAAACATCCCGTTAACTTCTAAAATGCTCTTAAGACCTGTTACGCGCGAACTTGTTCAACCCTAAACATCATGATTTCCACATTTACCAAAATAACTTCATTTAGGCGACACCTGGCTTCGTAAAGCAAACCTCTTATCTGCATCCTTCTTTCCGAAATTTCAACATTTGAAAACTACCATTTCTATATACTCTAGAAAATAGTAAGATAAAGACTGCAATTTGACCTCACAATACCGGCGTCAAGAGAGAGCCGTGATTATTGCACAGGACAAATTTATTGGAAAGAACGAAAACATGACTAATCATTAGCGTATCAAATATGAAATGCCAATTTCGAAACGAAAGGCCGATAAGAAATATCGGATATATCTATTATAATATAATTTGAGGAAGGACTCTGAACATTGAGATGGCAGATTGTCTTTAATGAATTTCCAATTATTAGTTATATCCGCGTATATAACAAATAATTCGATGTGAAAATAAGTGAGACAACCTGATACTAAGAAAAATATTTTTTATAACCTTCGTTCCGGTTAAATTTATTCTTTATATCATTCGATTTTGGGCAATTGCAAGATTATGTAAACAGAACCTTACAAAACTAAACGATTGTTTATACATTTGAATGTTCAACATTCAAATGACAATTATTTGGATACAATGACCGAACACAGTAATCTTATAAAGATCGCAGAGTTCTATACAACCGTCTAGTATCAGAATCGATTTTCACACATCAGACATAGCTGTGTGTTTCATGAAGAATGACAATATTCAAAAATAGAAATACAGAGGAATT
>JABUQX010111808.1:30000-35000 GCA_015478945.1 Trachelipus rathkii | reverse complement strand
AAATGCCCGTAGAAGGCCGAAATTTGGAGATAGGATTCGGAGTCGGAGTCGGAGCCGGAGTCGGCGTCTCACCCGGATTCTGATTTGGATTCGGAGTTGGCACCGGTGCTGGGTTAGTAAATATTTGTATAATAATACAGTATTGGTGTCCTTATAAATATGTCATCGAACCCGTAGATCTCGAATATATTGGTTATAAGTTTGGAAAGGGTGTCTGTGGACCCCCCGGAGGGGGGTCCCCTGTAGAAATGAACGGAATGCATAAGAGAAGTGAAGAAAGGAGTTGGAGTCTGAGTCAGAGAAGGAAATAGTTGGAGAAGGAGTCTGAATCAGAGGAGTCGGAGTTGACAACGGCACCGGTGCTGGAGCCGTTGCGGTGCTGAGTTAATAAATATTCGTTTAGTCAAATATTGGCATCAAAATATATGTTTATAAGGTCGTAGAACTCGAATATGAGGGTTGTAAGTTCGTAAAAAGGGTCTGGGGACACCCCCTCCGGGGGGTGTCCCCAGAAGAAATGCACGGAGCGCAAAACAGAAGAAGATGGAGGAAGGAAGAAGGAAGAAGGAAGAAGGAAGAAGGAGGGAAGATGCATCTTACAAAGATAACCCGTTTTCTAAAGGTTGAAGGCTGACATTTCTTTTTTCAAATCTCCTTTTCTTTTTATAAACGTCAACTAAAATACATTGTGTGCTATTTTATTCTGTGTTAATTTAAATTTTGTAATTTATTTTCAAATTTATATTATATTTTATTTATTCTTTAATTTATTTTTATTTTATTTCGTTTAAAAATATAATTTTTACTAAAATTTTTATACTTTTCATGTTTATAACGTGAAAAATTTGCGTTTTTACACCATCTAAAGCAGTAAATCAGTAAATCAGTAAATCAAACCACCCACTCTGTCCCCTCCCCACCCCACCCGTGATCTATTGATCTATTGATCAATTGATTCAAGTCATATTTTGTATAACATAACACGAAACTTTTATTTTTTTATGTTTATAAAGTAAAATATTTACATTTTTACACACCCTAAAGCAGTAAATCAGTAAATCAAACCACCAACCCTACCCTCCCCACCCCACCCGTGATCTATTGATCCATTGATTCAAGTCATATTTTGTATAACATAACACAAAACCTTTATTCTTTTTATGTTTATAACGTAAAAAATTTGCATTTTTACACACCCTAAAGCAGTAAATCAATAAATCAGTAAATCAAACCACCCACTCTACCATCCCCACCCCACCCGTAATCTATTGATCTATTGATCTATTAATCCATTGATTCTAGTCATATTTTGTATAACATAACACAAAACTCTAATTATCATACTGACCAACGAATATATGCTACCGTAACAAAGTTTTTTACATTAACATAGTAATATTTAAAAAAAAATTCAACTTTACCTAACTATCATAATCCCCCAACGAATAATTGCAAATATAACAAAGTTTTATTAAACATGACATAAAAATAACAAAGTTTCATCTAAACATAACATAAAAAATAAGTTCTTTGAATAAAATATCCTAGTAAAGTGTAATAGCTTACTAATTTTAAAGCAGTAAATCAATAAATCAGTAAATCAAACCACCCGGCCCTCTACTCCCCTGCCCAGCCACCCTTCCATGATCTATTGATCTATTGATTCAAGTCATATTTCGAGTTTCATTTTGGATAAACATAACATAAAAATAAGTTCTTTATATACTGACCAACGAATATATGCTAAAGTAACAAAGTTTTAGCATCAATAAAGCTAACATATCATAACCTGAACTAAGTATATAATGTACCACAACAAAACCTAACATACTTTACGCACGAATAAACAGCCAACATTAACCACCCACTCTACCATCCCCACCCCACCCGTAATCTATTGATCTATTGATCTATTAATCCATTGATTCTAGTCATATTTTGTATAACATAACACAAAACTTTTATTCGTTTTATGTTTATAACTTAAAAAATTAGCGTTTATACACATCCTAAAGCAGAAAATCAGTAAATCAGTAAATCAAAACACCCACCCTACCCCTTCCCACCCCATCTATGATCTATTGATCTATTGATTCAAGTCACATTTTGTATAACATAACACAAAACTTTTATTTATTTTTAGTTTATTTTGTTTAAAAATATATTTTTTTACCAAAATTTTTATTCATTTTATTTTATAACTTAAAAAATTTGCGTTTTTACACCCCCCAAAGCAGTAAATCAGTAAATCAGTAAATCAAACCACCCTCCCCTCCCCTCCGGCCCTCCTCCCACCATCCTATATGATCTATTGATCTATTGATCTATTGTTTCGTGTCACATTTCGAGTATCATTTTGGATAAACATAACATAAAATGAAGTTCTTTATACACTAACCAACGAATATATGCTAACGTAACAAAGTTTTCACATTAATAAAGTTTTCACATTAATAAAGCTTACATAGCATGACCTGAACTAAGAATATAATGCACAACGACAAACCTAACACACCTTAAGCAAGAATAAACTGCTAGCATTAACAAAGTTCCATACATAACAACAGTAAAGTAACTTTAACACGGACAAAACGTAACCTATTCACACCTTTGTCAAGCATATCTCTAACATATCAATGTTTTTTACATTAACATGGTAATATTTAACAAAAATTTATCATAACCTTGTATGAAATTATCGCCTGAATAACGAATATATACTCAACGTACCAAAGTTTTTTACATTAACATAGTAATATTTAACAAAAATTTATCATAACCTTACCTAACTATCATAATTCTCAACGAATAATTGCAAACATAACAAAGTTTTATCCAAATATAACATAAAAATAGTTCTTCAGGAGAAATGTAACTTGTAATAGCGCTTCAGAAAACATCCGTAGTATTAAAGTGTACTAGTTTACTGATAGTAAAGCAGTAAATCAGTAAATCAAACCACCCGCTCCCTCCCCTCCCTTCCCTCCCACCCTTCCATGATCTATTGACCTATTGATCTATTGATTTAGGTCACTTTTCGAGTATCATTTCGGATAAACATAGCATAAAAATAAGTTCTTTATATACTAACCAACGAATATATGCTAACGTAACAAAGTTTTCACATTAATAAAGCTAACATAGCATAACCTGAACTAAGAATATAATGTACAACGACAAACCTAACACGCCTTGCGAACAAAAATAAACTACCTGTAACAAGTTCCATACTAACAACAGTGATGAAGTAACTAACACAGCGTACAAAACGTAACCTATTCACACGTTTTTCAAACATATCTCTAACATATCCATGTTAATTTTACATTAGCATAGTAATATTTAACAAAAATTTATCATAACCATGTCTAATTATCATACTGACCAACGAATATATGCTACCGTAACAAAGTTTTTACATTAACATAGTAATATTTAAAAAAAATTCTAAACCTTACCTAACTATCATAATCCCCAACGAATAATTGCAAATAAAACAAAGTTTTATCCAAACATAACATAAAAATAACAAAGTTTCATCTAAACATAACATAAAAAATAAGTTCTTTGAATAAAATATCATAGTAAAGTGTAATAGCTTACTGATTTTAAAGCAGTAAATCAATAAATCAGTAAATCAAACCACCCGGCCCTCTACTCCCCTGCCCAGCCACCCTTCCATGATCTATTGATCTATTGATTTAAGTCATATTTCGAGTTTCATTTTGGATAATATAACAAAAAAAAAGTTCTTTATATACTGACCAACGAATATATGCTAAAGTAACAAAGTTTTAGCATCAATAAAGCTAACATATCATAACCTGAACTAAGTATATAATGTACCACAACAAAACCTAACATACTTTACGCACGAATAAACAGCCAACATTAACAAAGTTCCATACTTAACAACAGTAAAGTAAATAACATTGCATACAGAACGTAACCTATTCACACTTTATCAAACATATATGTAACATATCATTGTTATTTTTACCTTAACATAGTAATATTTAACAAATATTTATCATAACTTTACCTAATTATCATACAGATCAACGAATATATGCTAAGATAACATAATTTTCACATCAATAAAGCTAACATATCATAACCTGAACTAAGAATATAATGTACAACGACAAACCTAACATACCTCACGTAGGAATAATCTGCTAACTTTCACAAAGTTCCCTACTTATCAAAGGTAAAGTAGCTAACAGGACATACAAAGCTCATTGTATCCCCACTTTTCCAACATATCAGCAACAGCTAAAGCAGTATTATCTAACAAAATCCCTTAACAAAGTGACCAATATATCAAAGATACCAGCATCTTGAACTATGAATTGATACTACCTTCATCAAAGTGTCACTCATATCAAATATAGCATCATTTTGAACTATGAATAAACGTAGATATTAGCAAAATTCTCGAGAAAACCTAACATTACTCAGCAAAAACTTAACCTAAGCCCACGTTTCTAACACATCATCACCAGTTAACAAAGTAATATCTTACGAAACTTATCATTTCTCTTACAAATCAGTGTTAATTTCACATTGTCGGAGTAATATTTAACCAAAAGTAACAGAAATTAAACATAGCCGAACATAAGGGGCAAAAACCTATAATAGATACTAACATTTGGAACTACGAATAAGACATTAACATTTGGACCTATGAATAAGTTCTCAACCTACTCCTCATTACATAGCAAAACTCAACCTATCCCTGTTTTTCAATCATATCATTAGCAGCTAAAGCGGTATTATCTAACAAAATTCCTAAACAAAGTGTTCAAACTTTCAAAGATACCAGCATCTTGAACTATGAATTGATTCTACATTCATCAAAGTGTCTTGCATATCAAATATAACATCATTTTGAACTGTGAATAAACGTGGACATTAGCAAAGTTCTCTGTCAAACATCATAAAATAACCTATCGATCATACAGATCAACGAATAAACGCCTAACATAATATTCCTGAAT